>JAACYQ010020167.1:0-10862 GCA_011075105.1 Heteronetta atricapilla
TCTGTTTCTGCAGGTGAAGAGGTGCCTGAAGCCCTTTCCTGTGTAGCCTGAGCATGCTGCGCTGAGGATGAAGCCTGCTTTCCGGCAGTTCCCAAAGCTGTGTTGGGGCTGAAATGCCACGTCTGTATTTGGGTAGGGGTTGTGCCTTGGTGAGTTTGGGGATGGGTTTTAAGTCAGTGCAGCAGGTATGTTTAAAAATAAAATTCACATAAATGATATATGAAGTATTGTGAACCCATGAACTTCTAGGCTACCTTAGCTAATATGTATGAATTTGCATGAAACATTGAGAAGCAGCTTCTAATAAGCAGTCTTTTGTTGTCATTAAGTCAGCCCATGCCTTTTCCATGCATAAATAGCAAGACAAAGTACCTTTTTACACAGGAAATGCTGTGGGTTCACAGAAAGCCCTAGAGGACATGTAGGGCTATATTTTGGTAAAAACACTTTCCAAAGTGTTTTTACCTGAAGTCCACCTGATTTATAGTGGCCTAGTCTCTTTATGGTGTCCCTGTCTGGTCTCAGAGCCTAGCCACGGTGTTTCCACTTTGCTGTACACTCCGTCCTCTTACTTTGCGTCAGCACGCCAGCTTCCCCTTGTGCGATAGCATCTAAGGCTGGAGGCCTAGGGAACGCTTAGTGCAGTGTTCTAATGCTTCTTCAATGCTGTACGTTTTCTTTAAAAGGTGAATATTAGTTTAATTTGCCTAGTTACTTCAGGCAATTACTCCACAACTACCAAAAGCAATAGTGAGAAGCCCACTTCCAGCATCCGTTCCCCACGCAAGGATGGACAGATGAGTGCCACCCGATGCCTTGCCCGCCAGGGGAAGGGGAGAACTACTGGGCAGGGAGCCCCACCACAGCCCCCCTCCTGGGAGTCCTGCACAGCAGTTTAATAAAATTTGCTTTCTGACCCGCACCCCTTTTGGTGGTTGCGGCCCTGGGAAGTGACTGTCATGATGCGTGCGGGTGTAGGTTGTGTAGCGGGTGGGTGTGGAGGTGGCAGGGGCAGGGGGGAGGTCGGTTCTGTGTCAGTTGGCTGCTATATGTGCACGGCCCCTTGGAATGTGGGGGCAGCCCTGCCGGGTGGTGGGGTGGCTGCCTGTTACGGGACTGGGGGAACAGCTCTGTGCTGGGGGGCTCCTTGGGCTGGGGCGGGGGGAGCTGCTCTGTGTGGCCGGGGCTGCTTACAGAGGTGCAAGTTGGTGGGGGGGAGCTGGCAGTTCCTAGCAGGACCCCCAGGGAGGGGAGGGAGTTGGGAGGCCGGGTCCCGTGGGATTGGCAGCCAGGGCAGGGAAAGCCCAGGCAGGGATTTCAGGGGCTGGCAGGCACGGGTCTGTGGGCACTGGGCTGCAGGTCGGGAAGCCCGGGGCTGGCTCTGCGGTGTCCAGAGTGTCAAGCTGCCATGAAAACCTGGTCCCGCAGCAAAGTAAGAGTTGTGGTCTTTGGGATCTGAGCTTCCCATTGGCCACGTTGGGTTAGTTATTATTGTCTCCCTGCCTTTTTTGTCCTGGTAAAAAATGTAGTGTTTCTGCTCAGCTTCCCGGCCAGAAGAGACACATTGCTCAAGGCAGTTACTTCCTCGCCAAGATGGTGTGGGGTGCAAATTTCTGCTCTTCCCATTTGTGCTTTTTCCAGGAAAACAGTTTGGGAAGCCATGCCTGCCATTCTAGGGATGGCACCTGCTCGTGAAAAGTGGCTACTGCAGGCTGAATGGTGCTGCGCATATGCGTGTTATTTTTTTTTTTTTCCTGCCAGTGATGTTATTACATTGTTTTGTTTTTATTTGGTGTGTAATCTGTTATGTTGCTAGATTTTTTTTTCCTATGTAAAAGACAGGTTTGAACTAATTCCAGGTGAAAAAATTTTAGTTACTTGCTTGGTCATATTGTCCTTTCCAAAATTCAAAGCTGATGCAAAAGCATGGGGATTGTTTCTTCTCAAAACAGCCTAGTTCTCTTGTCTGTACTTTGCATGCTGTTGAGCTAAGCCAGATTGAAAAAAATACAGCTGTAGCTCTTCCTACTTTCTTGTGCTTTGCCTCTCCCCTTTCCCAGTTGATTGGGCTTGGGTGCTGGGCGGGGCCAAATGTTATATGAGCCCCAGGCATGCCATTAGAGTGCTCATTCTGCCTGGGCTGCTGTTTGGGGTAAGTGCTTTGTTTTTCCTTTAGTCAGTTGCAGGGTTATTTAGGTAGGTCAGAGTCTATGGTGTGTTTCCAAGTAGAGACCGTAACGTGCTTCTTTTTGAGGTAACAACTAGAGGGATCTATTAGAGTAAAGCACTCCTATATACTAGTAGGTGTCTTTATTGCATGCAGCTCTGCGTGCAGGTGAGTAATTGTTATAACATATTTATGGATAGGATGACAATGACTTTGTGTATTTGCTTTGTGGCGTGTGTGCGGAAATGGCGTGCAGGGCTGGAAGGTACTGAGGGGGGGAGCGGTTCTAAGGGTTAGGGTTGTAACCCTTGCAACCCTAACCCTAAAAAACCTAAAGCCCCAACCCTAAAAACCTTAAAAACACTTACAGCTCTAAAAAGCTGAAAGCCCTAACTCTAGAAAATTAAAAACATAACCCTAAAAACCTTGAAGTCCCAAGCCTAAAAACATTAAAAAACCTACCTCTACAAAAAAATAACCCCCTAACCCGAAGAACCCTTAAAACCCTAACCCTAAAAAACCCAAAAGCCTAAACTCTAAAAACCTAAAAAGCCCTGACCCTAAAAACCTAAAAAACTCTGACAGTGAAAAACCCCAGAGCCCTTCCTCTAAAAACACCAGAGCCCTAACCCTGAAAACCAGAAAGCTGAAGCAAAAGCATGGGGATTGTTGCTTCTTGAAACAGCCCAGTTCTCTTGTCTGCACTCTGTATGCTGTTGAGCTAAGCTGGGAAAGAAAAAAAAAAAAGGCACAGCTGCTTCTCCTCCTGCTGTCTTCCTACTTTCTTGTGCTTTGCCCCTCCCCTTTCCCAGGTGATTGGGCTTGGATGGTGGGCGGGGCCAAATGTTATATGGGCCCCAGGGATGCCTTCAGAGAGCTCCTTCTGCCTGGACTGTTGTTTGGGGTAAGTGCTTTGTTTTTCCTTTAGTCAGTTGCAGCGTGTTGTGGGTTAACCCGGCTGGCAGCTAAATACCACACAGCCATTTGCTCCATCTCCCCCCTGCCTCTCTGGGATGGGGGGGAGAGAAACGGGAAAGCGAAGCCTGTGGGTTGAGATAAAGACAGTTTATTAAAATAGAAAATAATAATAATATGTACAAACAAGTGATGCACAATGCAATTGCTCACCACCCGCTGACCCGTGCCCGGCCCAACCCTGAGCAGGCGGCTCCACCACCCCAGCTAGCCATTCCTATATATTGTTCAGCATGATGTCAGATGGTATGGAATACCCCTTTGGCCAGTTTGGGTCAGCTGTCCTGGGTCTGTTCCCTCCCAGCTCTTGCTGCACCCCCAACATGCTCACTGGCAGGATAGAGCGAGAAACTGAAAAGTGCTTGGCTTAGTGTAAGCATTGCTCTGCATCTATTAAAATATATGCTGTTATCAGCATTCTTCTCATCCTAATCCAAAACATAGCATCCTACCTGCTACTAGGAGGAAAAATAACTCTGTCCTAACTGTAACCAGGACACAGGGTTATTTAGGTGGGTCAGAGTCTATGGTGTGTTTCCAAGTAGAGACCGTAACGTGCTTCTTTTTGAGGTAACAACTAGAGGGATCTGTTAGAGTAAAGCACTCCTATATACTAGTAGGTGTCTTTATTGCATGCAGCTCTGTGTGCAGGTGAGTAATTGTTATAGCATATTTATGGATAGGATGACAACGTTATCCTGTGTATTTGCTTTGTGGTGTGCAGGGCTGAAAGGTACTGAGGGGGGAAGCGGTTCTTACGGTTAGGGCTGTAATCCTAAAAACTCAAGCCCTAACCCTAAAAACCCTTGCAACCCTAACCTTAAGAACCTGAAAGCCCCATCCCTAAAAACTCTTAAAATCCTAATCCTAAAAACCATACTGCCGCAGTCCTAAAAACCAATAAAGCCCTAAAACTAAAAACCCTAAAACCCCAACCCTAATCCTAAAAACCCTAAAGCCCCAACCTTAAAAACCCTTACAGCCCTAAAACGCCGAAAGCCCTAACACTAGAAACATTCAAATCCTAACCCTAAAAACCCTGAAGTCCCAGGTCTAAAAACATTAAAAACCCTACCTCTACAAAAAAATAAAACCCCAACCCTAAAAAAAAAAACAAAAAGCCCAAACTCTAAAAACCTAAAATGCCCCGACCCTAATAACCTAAAAAACTCTGACAGTAAAAACCCCAAAGCCCTAACCCTCAAAACCTTTACAATCCTACACCCTCAAAACCTTTACAACCCTAACCTAACCCTGAATATCCTAAAGCCCTAAAAATACGGAAGCCCCAACCCTAAAAACCCTTACAAGCCTAACGCTTAAAACCCTTAAGCCCCAATCCTAAAAACCTTAAAAACCCTTACAACCCTAAAAAGCCGAAACCCGCAACCCTAGTAACACTGGAAACCTAACCCTAAAAACCCCAAAGCTGAAGCAAAAGCATGGGATCGTTGCTTCTCGAAACAGCCCAGTTCTCGTCTGCACTCTGTATGCTGTTGAGCTAAGCCAGAGGAAAAAAAAAGTCAATAAAAGGCACAGTGTACACAAAAGACTTTGTGTATTTGCTTTGTGGCATGTGTGCGGAATTGGCGTGCAGGGCTGGAAGGTACTGAGGGGGGAAGCGGTTCTTAGGGTTAGGGCTGTAATCCTAAAAACTGAAGCCCTTGCAACCCTAACCCTAAAAGACCCACAAGCCGGAACTCTAAAATCTAAAAAGCCCCGACTGTAAAATCCTAAAAAAACTCTAATAGTAAAAACCTCAAAGCCCTAATCCTCAAAACCCTCACAGCCCTAGCCCTCAAAACCCTTACAAGCCTAAAAGCCTTAAAGCCCCAACCCTAAAAACCCTTACAACACTAAAACCTTAAAAACCCCAAAGCCCGAACCCTAGAAACCCTCAAGACCCTTAAAACCCTAATCCTAAAAACCCTGAAGCCCCAACCCTAAAAACCCTTACAACCCTAACCCTAAAAGCTGTAAAACCCTTACACTCCTAACTCTGAAAACCCTTACAACCCTAACCCTCAAAACCCTTACAACCCTAAAAGTAAAAGCCCTTACAATCCTAACCCTAAAAGTCCTAAAGCCTGAGCCCTAAAACCTAAAAAGCCATTACCCTAAAAACCCTAACCCTAAAATCCCCAAAGCCCCAATGCTAAAAACCTTCACAGCCCTAACCCTCAAAACCCTTACAGCCCTAACTTTAAAAACACTAATGCCCTAATCCTAAAACCCTTGCAACCTGAACCTTAAGAACCCTAAAGCCCCAACCCTAATAACTTCTAAAATCCTAACCCTAAAACCCCTAAAATCATAATCCTAAAAAGCCTCTGAACCCTAAAAACCTTAAAAACCCTTACAAGCCTAAGGAGCCTAAAGCCCAACCCTAAAAATATTAAAAACCCTACCCCTAAATAAATAAAAGCCCTAACCCTAAAAACCCTTAACACCCTAACCCTAAAAAGCCCCAAAACCCAAACTCTAAAAACCTAACAAGCCCCAACCTTAAAACCCTAAAGAACTCTAACAGTAAAAGCCCCAAAGCCCCAACCGTAAAAACACCAAAGCCCTAACCCTCAAGGCCACAGAATCACAGTATTTCTAGGTTGGAAGAGACCTGAAGATCATCGAGTCCAACCTCTGACCTAAACAAAACTTCTGACCTAAAGCCCTTACAATCCTAACCCTCAATGCCCTTAGTAGCCTAACCCTAAAAGCCCTTAGAAGGCTAAACATAAAACCCATAAAATCCTAACCCTAAAAGCCCTAAAGCCCCAACCCTAAAACCCTTACAATCCTACAACCCATAAAACCCCAAAGCCCTAACCATCAAAACCCTTACAACCCTAATCCTAAAAACTCTTACAAACCTAACCCTAAAAAGCCTAACCCTCAAAACTCTCATAGCCCTAACCCTCAAAACCCTCACAGCCCTAACCCTCAAAACCCTTACAACCTTAAAAGCCCTTAGAACCCTAAAACCCTTAAAATCCTAACCCTAAAAGCCGTCACAGCCCTAACCCTAAAAACCTGAAAGCCTGAACTCTAAAAACCTAAGAAGTCCCTACCCTAAAAACCCTAAAAGCCCAGCCCTAAACCTCAAACCCCTTACAACCCTAACCCTCAAAACCCTCACAGCCCTAACTTTAAAAACACCAAAGCCCTAACGCTAAAAGCCCTTGCAACCCTAACCTTAAGAACCCTAAAGCTCCAACCCTACAAACTTTTAAAATCTTAACCCTAAAACCCCTAAAGGCCCCATCCTAAAACGCCTAAAACCCTAATCCTAAAAACCCTTACAACCCTAATTCTAAAAAGCCTCAACTCCGAACCCTAAAAACCTTAAAAACCCTTACAAACCTAAAGAGCCTGAAGCCCAACCCTAAAAATATTAAAAACCCTACCCCTAAATAAATAAAAGCCCTAACCCTAAAAACCCTAACCTTAAAAAACCCCAAAGCTCAAACTCTAAAAACCTAACAAGCCCCAACCTTAAAAACCTAAAGAACTCGAACAGTAAAAACCCCAAAGCCCGAACCATAAAAACACTGAAGCCCTAACCCTCATAGCCCTTACATTCCTAACCCTCAAAGCCCTTAGGAACCTAACTCTAAAAGCCCTTAGAAGGCTAACCCTAAAACCTGTAAAATCTGAACCCTAAAAGCCCTCACAGCCCTAACCCTCAAAACTCTTAAAAGCCTAAAAGCCCTAAAGCCCCAACCATAAAAACCCTTGCAACCCTAACCCTCAAAACCCAAAAGACCTAACCCTAAGAACACTTACAAACCTTACTCGGAAAACCCTAAAGCCAAGCCATAAATAAATAAAAGAATAAAAATAAATAAAAGAATAAAAAAAAATCCCTAAACCCCCTTACAACCCTAACCCTAAAACCCCTAAAGCCTGAACCCAAAAAAACCCTAAAGCCCCAGCTCTAAAAACACTCACAGCCCCAACCCTAAAAACCCTAAATACCTAACCCTAAAAACGCTTACAACCCTAATCCTAAACACCCTAAACACAAGCCATAAAAGCCTTAGGACCCTACCCTAAAAACCTGTACAACCCTAACCCTAAAAACCCTGAAGCCCTAACTGTCAAAACCCTTACAACCCTAAACCTAAACACCCTAAACACAAACCCTAAAAGCCTTAGAACCCCTAACCCTAAAAGCCTTAGAACTCCTAACCCTAAAAGCTTTCAAACCCCTAACCCTGAAACCCTTCAAACCCCAACCCTAAAAACCTCCAAAACCCTGTACGCTACAAACCCTAAAGCCGAAGCCATAAAAAAATAAAAAACCCTAACCTTAAAAACCCTGAAGCCCCAACCCTAAAAACCCTCACAGCCTCAGCCTTAAGAACCCTAAAGCCCCAACGCTAAAAGCCCTTACCAAGCTAACCGTAAAAGCCCTTACAATCCTAACCCTAAAAGCCCTAAAGCCCTCACCCTATAAACCCTTAACCATAACCCTAAAATCCCTAAAGCCCAAGCCATAAAAACCCTATAGCCCCAACCATAAAAATGTAAAAAAAAAAAACAAAAAAACAAAAAAAAAACCCTAACCCTAAAAATCTAAAAACCCTAACCCTAAGAAGCTTAAGAATCCTAACCCTGAAAGCCCTAACCGTAAAAACTTGAAAGCCCTAACCCCTAAAACCCTTACACCCCTGACCACCAAAACCTTAAGCCCCAATTCTAAAAACCCTAAATTGCTAAGTTTAAAAACCCCTGCCCTTAGTATCCTAAATCCCCAACCCTAAAAACCATAAATGTAATAACCCTAGTGAGAACTACACCTCCCGGCATGCTTTTGGGCATCAACATGGCCGCCCGGAACCCCAGTGCCAGTGAACTACGTTTCCCAGGATTCCCCGTAATGCCAACATGGCCGCAGGTATGGCTGGAGTCCGGGGACTACATTTCCCAGCAGTCCGAGGATTCTCAACATGGCCGTCCGGAAGTCGGGTTCCGGAAGCACACCTCCCTATTGTCTCTGGACAACCAACATGGCGTCCCGGATATCCGGTTTCGAGAAGTACACCTCCCGGCATGTTCTGGGAATCAAACATGGCTGCCCGGAAGCGAAATGCCGGAAAACTACATCTCCCAGGGTTCCCTGGGCACCCGACATGGCAACCCGGAAGTTCAGAGTCCGTGGACTCCATTTCCCAGCATTTGCTGTATTCTCAACAAGGCGTCCCGGAAGTCGGCCATGATGGTTATCCAGGGCATCCTGGGAGGTGAAGTTCTCGGTCACTAGGGTTAGGGTTAGATCTGCCCGGGGGTTAAAGTTAGGGTTAGGCCTAGGGGTTGGGGTTAGGGGTTAGGGATTAGGGTTTGGGGGTAGGGATTAGGGTGGGGGTTAGGTTTAGGCCTAGGGTTAGGGGTTAGGGGTTGTGGGTTAGGCCTAGGGTTAGGCCTAGGCCTAGGGGTTAGGGTTTGGGGGTAGGGATTAGGGTTACAGGGTAGGGGGTAGGGATTAGGGTTTAGGGGTAGGGATCAGGGATTAGGGAGTAGGATTAAGGGGTAGGGATTAGGGTTAAGGGGTAGGGATTAGAGTTAGGGGTAGGGATTGGGGTTTAGGGTTAGGGTTTAGGGTTTAGGGGGTAGGGAGTAGGGTTTAGGGTGTAGGGATTAGGGTTAGGGATTAGTGTTACGGGTTAGGGATTAGGGGGTTGAGGGTAGGGATTAGGGTTTAGGGGGTAGGGATTAGGGTTATGAGGTAGGGATTAGGGTTACGGGATAGAGGTGAAAGTTAGGGCTAGAGTTAGGGGTTAGAGTTAGGGTTAGCGTTAGCGGTAGGTTTAGAGTTAGGGTTAGGGGTAGGGTTACGGTTAGGATTAGAGGGTTAGGGTTAGTTAGGGTTAGTTTGGGTTAGGGTTAGTGTTGGTTAGGGTTAGGGGTCAGGGTTAGCTTTAGGGTTGTTAGGGTGGTTGTTAGGGTTAGGGTCGGGGTTAGGGAATATTAGAGTTAGGGTCAGGGTCAGGGTTAGGGAATATTAGGGTTAGGGTTAAAGGTTAGGGTTAAGATTGTTGGGTTAGGGTCGGGTCAAGGGTCAGGGGTCAGGGTGTCAAGGGTCAGGGGTCAAGGGTAAAACGGTCAAGGGTCAATGGTCAAACGGTCAAGGGTCTAGGGTTAGGGTTAGTTCAGGGTCAGTGGTCAAGGGTCAAAGTGTAAGGGGTCAAGGGTCTAGGGTTAGGGTCAGGGGTCAAGGGTCTAGGGTCAGGGGTCAAGGGTCAAGTTCAAGGGTTAGGGTTGGGTTAGGGTAAAGGTTAGGGTTAAGGTTAGGTTAGGGTCAGGGTCAGTGGTCAAAGGGTCAGGGGTCAAGGGTCAAACGGTCAAGGGTAAGGGGTCCAAGGGTCAGGGGTCAAGGGTTTAGGGTTAGGTCAGGGTCAGTGGTCAAGGGTCTATGGTCTGGGTCAGGGTCAGGAGGTCAGGGGGTCAAGGGTCATGGGGGGTCAAAGGTCAAGGGTCAGTGGGTTAAAGGTCGAGTGTCAGTCTCAAAAGGTCAAGGGTTGGGGTGAATGGACAAGGGCTGGGGGTCACAGGTCAAGGAGTCAAAGGTCAGGGGGTCAAGGGTCAAAGTCCGGGGCAAAGGTCAAAGGTGAGGGGGTCAGAGGTCAAAGGTCAGTCCTGTTAAGGCTCAAAGGTCAGGGGGTCAGAGGTCAAAGGTCAGGCCTGTTAAGGGTCAAAGGGCAGGGCAAAGGTCAAAGGTCAGTGGTCAGAGGTCAAAGGTCAGAGATCAAAGGACTGGGGCTGAGGTCAAAGGTCAGGGGTCAAGGGACAAATGTCAGGAGTCAAAGGTCAGAGGTCAAGGGCCAAAGGGTCAAAGGTCAGGGGTCAAAGGTCAAGATCCAAATGGTCAAAGGTCAAGGGCCAAAGTGTCAAATGTCAGGGGTCAAAGGTTAATGGTCAGAGGTCAAAGGTCAGGGGTCAAGGGTCAAAGATCAGGGGGTCGAAAGCCGGGTCAAAGGTCAAGGTCAGGGGTCAAAGGTCAAGGGTCAGTGGGGTCGAGTTAGGGTTGGGGTTAGGGTTAGGGGCTAGGGATAGGGTTTCGGGTTAGGGATTAGGGGTTGGGGGTAGGGATTAGGGTGTAGGGGGTAGAGATTAGGGATTAAGGTTAGGGATTAGGGTGTAGGGGATAGAGATTAGGGTTTAGGGGGTAGGGATTAGGGTTTAGGTGTTAGGGTTTAGGGTTTAGTAGTTGGGTGTAGGGATTAGGGTTTAAGGGTAAGGGATTAGGGTTAGGGACTAGGGTTAGGGATTAGGGTTTAGGGGGTTGGGATTAGGGATTAGCGTTAGGGATTAGGGTTTAGGGGGTAGGGATTAGGGTTAGGGATTAGCATTACGGGTTAGGGATTGTGGGTTGGGGTTAGAGTTAGGGGATATGGATTAGTGTTTAGGGGGGTAGGGATTAGGGTTTATGGAGTAGGGATTAGCGTTACAGGGGTAGGGATAGGGAAAAGCGTTACAGGGGTAGGGTAGGGAAACTCTGCCCGGGCAGAGTTTCGCGTGGCGCCACCCAGGCAGAGTTTTGCGCGGCGCCGCCCGGGCAGAGTTTCGCGCAGCGCGTTTCCAGAGCCTCTGGAAAATGTTATATGAGCCCCACGCATGCCATCGGAGTGCTCATTCTGCCTGGGCTACTCTATGGGGTCATTGCTTTTTTTATGAGGTCCATTGTTGAATCTTGAAAGCTTGCAGATGTGGAGTGTGTTTT
>JAACYQ010020173.1:0-11610 GCA_011075105.1 Heteronetta atricapilla
GGGCTGAGCGCACCCGGCCGGGGCCAGCTGCACGGCGAGAAGGGCATCTCCATCCCCGACCACGGCTTCTGCCAGCCCATCTCCATCCCGCTCTGCACCGACATCGCCTACAACCAGACCATCATGCCCAACCTGCTGGGCCACACCAACCAGGAGGACGCGGGGCTGGAGGTGCACCAGTTCTACCCGCTGGTCAAGGTGCAGTGCTCGCTGGAGCTCAAGTTCTTCCTCTGCTCCATGTACGCGCCCGTCTGCACGGTGCTGGAGCAGGCCATCCCGCCCTGCCGCTCCATCTGCGAGCGCGCCCGCCAGGGCTGCGAGGCCCTGATGAACAAATTTGGATTCCAGTGGCCGGAGCGGCTGCGCTGCGAGAACTTCCCCCGGCACGGGGCCGAGCAGATCTGCGTGGGGCAGAACCACTCGGAGGACGGCAGCTCGCCGGCGCTGCTCACCAGCGCCACGCCGCCGGCTGGCCAGGGCACGCCGGGCGCCCCCCGCTATGCCACCCTCGACCACCCCTTCCACTGCCCGCGGGCGCTGAAGGTGCCCAGCTACCTCAACTACAAGTTCCTGGGCGAGAAGGACTGCGCGGCACCCTGCGAGCCTGCCCGCCCCGACGGCCACATGTTCTTCAACGAGGATGAGATCCGCTTTGCCCGCATCTGGATCCTCATCTGGTCCGTGCTGTGCTGCGCCTCCACCTTCTTCACCGTCACCACCTACCTGGTGGACATGCAGCGCTTCCGCTACCCCGAGCGGCCCATCATCTTCCTCTCGGGCTGCTACACCATGGTGTCGGTGGCCTACATCGCCGGCTTCGTGCTGGAGGAGCGGGTGGTTTGCAACGAGCGCTTCCAAGAGGACGGCTACCGCACGGTGGTGCAGGGCACCAAGAAGGAGGGCTGCACCATCCTCTTCATGATGCTTTACTTCTTCAGCATGGCCAGCTCCATCTGGTGGGTCATCCTCTCCCTCACCTGGTTCCTGGCCGCTGGCATGAAGTGGGGCCACGAGGCCATCGAGGCCAACTCGCAGTACTTCCACCTGGCCGCCTGGGCCGTGCCGGCCGTCAAGACCATCACCATCCTGGCCATGGGGCAGATCGACGGGGACCTGCTGAGTGGCGTCTGCTTTGTGGGGCTCAACAACATCGACCCGCTGCGGGGCTTCGTGTTGGCCCCGCTCTTCGTCTACCTCTTCATCGGCACCTCCTTCCTGCTGGCTGGCTTCGTCTCCCTCTTCCGCATCCGCACCATCATGAAGCACGGCGGCACCAAAACCGAGAAGCTCGAGCGGCTGATGGTGCGCATCGGCGTCTTCAGTGTCCTCTACACTGTGCCGGCCACCATCGTCATCGCCTGCTACTTCTACGAGCAGGCGTTCCGCGAGCACTGGGAGCGCAGCTGGATCAGCCAGAACTGCAAGAGCCTGGCCATCCCCTGCCCGCTCCACTTCACGCCCCGCATGAGCCCGGACTTCACCGTCTACATGATCAAGTACCTCATGACTCTCATCGTGGGCATCACCTCGGGCTTTTGGATATGGTCGGGCAAAACCCTGCACTCGTGGAGGAAGTTCTACACGCGACTCACCAACAGCAAGCAGGGCGAGACAACGGTGTGACCGCGGCCCGCCGCTCGCCCGGGGCTCCATTTTTTGGGGGTATTTTTATTTTTTAGATTTATTAACGTCTAAGGGGTGTCTCTCTCTCTCTTTGATTTTTTTTTGTAATTAAACCTGTAAATAGCATTTGTAAATTTAATTATATATTTCTATTTAAAACACACAAAAAAGAGGAAAAAAGGAGGAAAAACAAAACAGGAAAAAAAAAATGAACTGCCGAGAGCGCGAAGAGGCTGGGCCGGGAGCGGCGCCTCATTCTCCCTCTCTCCCCCTTTTTGCTGCCGAGGGTTTGGGGTTTTTTTCCTGCCTTCCCTCCCCTCTCTGTGCCTTGGCAGCGGCCAGGCGGCGGAGCCGCGGCGGCGGATCTGCTGTTTGTCTTGGCCGGGGGCGGCCGCTTGCCGTTGAACTTCCATAAAAGCCCGATCTGTGGCGGCTCTCCCCTGGTGGGGCGAGCTGGGGCGTCGCGGATACGTGGAAAATGGAGTGGGGGGGAAAAAAAAAAAGTCTCGTTTTTTTTTTCACTCGCTGTTTGGAAACTTACCAAGAAAGGTTTGGGGATTATATTTTTTTTTTTCGGTTATTTTTTATCCCCTACCTCCCCTCGCTGTTCCCCCACCCCTCGGCCACCCCCCGCTTCGCCGTGTGCAGACGTTTCCTTCCCAAGTCCTTTTTAAAGCCGAGTCCTTTGCAAATACAAATGAGTAAAACAATCCGCTGACTTACTCCTAAAGGCTATTTTGTTACTCCCCAAATCAACAGTTGGGGGTCGCCCATGGGTGCTGCTGGGAGGGCTGGCAGGAGGGTGTAAGGAACCGAGGACCCCCTCCTCGGGTTGATTTTTGTGCCCTGGGGGTGAAGCAGCATCTCCCTCCAGCTGCAAACAAAGAGCTTTTGCAGAAAAGAAGAAAGAAAAAAACATATTTCACAAAAACCAGAGGATTTCCCCACTGCAGGGCACGCTTGCAGCAATGGGCTGGGAGCGTGGTCAGGCGCCTCACCCCCGAAGGAAATAGCTCACATTTTCTGCAGGATTAGGTTTTTAGGCTGTGCCGCGGGGAGCTTGAAAACACGTGGAAAAGTCCCGGCACTGCGGCTGGCCCCTGGTCGGTTCCGTGCAATTTGGGCTGAAAGGGAGAAAATGAGGTATTTGGAGTCTTGTCCCGCAGCGTCGCTGGAGGCGGCGGGGCACAGAGCGCTCAGATTTACATTAAAAAACAAACCCAACCTTTCCCAAACGGAGAGAGTTTGGTGCTTGGGGGCATCCCGCGGTCTCCCCCAAACCAGCCCCAGTGCCTTGAGGCGGCTTCGCGCCCCTGCGCCTTCAGGGATGTTTCTGGGTCTGCCAAGAAAAGTTTTGCGAGCCAAGTTTCTCTCGCCCCTTTCTCAGAAAAGCATCAGCCCAGGAGCTCTCCGAACACCACAAGTCCTGTACACCCCAAATCCCACGTGCCCCCAGAATTAAATAATAATAATAATTAAAAAAAAAATATGGATTTGGGGCAGCTGCAGGCGAGAGCCGAAAGGGTTAAGGCAGCGCCTCACGCGTCTCCAGTGCACATTTTGGAAAGGAAAAACTCTTTGGATCCGGTTTAATTTTCCAGCGATGAGCTGGGGGGGAGAGCAGGGGGGAAACATCTCCAGGTCTTTTTTTTTTAATTATTATTATTTTATTTTTTCCCCCTCCGCAGCTTGGAGCAGCAGGCTGGGCCGGCCAGGGCCCTCTGGAAATGGGAATTTAAGCGGGGCTGCGTTCTTATTTCCGCAGCTGCGTCGGGGGGACCAAACCCTGCGGGGCCGGGCATCCCATCGCCCCAAACCTCCGCACCCCGTGGGCTCGGGGCTTTTAACACCCCGCGTGTGCGTCCGCGAGGCGGGGGGAGGACACGGGGCGAGGGCTCCTAAAGGGAACCAGATGGGAGCGGGACCCCCCCCAGCCCCCCCGGGGCCGCATCCAGCCCGGGTGCGGCAGCTGGTTCTTGTTATTTGCTCGGAGGAAGGCATCCGAGCCCTGCTCCGACCAAGACGGATCACACCCAGCTCCGCATCCCTTTGTGCTTTTGGGGATTCTTTTTTTTTTTTTTTTTTTTTTTTTTTCTCGGAGGCGAAACTGCAGTGTGCAAATCGCCAGGGGACGGAGCGGGGGGAATGTAAACTCTGCGTCCAGGAATGCAGGATCTGGCCTTTCTTAAAGCCTCCCGTGCCCCCGCTCAGCAAAACAGCCGGCACCTTGCAGCCCATGCTGGGGGTGCCCCTGGGGGGTCTGTACCCCCCCCCCCCCCGGGTGTCCCCCAGCGTCTTGGGGGCACTGGGGTTTGAACCAAATGGGGGAGTTTGGCCGTATCCTGCCCCGCCTGTGGGGCTGAGCCTGGGGTCTTTCAGGGAGCTTTTTTGGGGAGTTCTTTTTGGGGGGATCTGGGGAGTGTGAGTAGAGCAGGGAGGGAGCTGTAGGGTGTGAGCAAAGCCCCCTGTATCCCCTTGCTGTCCCCTGGTGTGTCACCCTGGGTCCAGTCTTGGGGACAGGTCACCCCAAGGACGGATGTCCCTGGGGATGGGTCACCCCGGGTGCAGGACCCCAGTGATGGCTTGCCCTAGGAACGGGTCACCCCAGGCTCTCCTAACCCTGGATCACCGTGGGATGAGCTTGCCCCAGGTGTTCAGGTCACCATGGGGACAGGTCACCCATAGGGCCAGGAGACACCCCCCCAGCTGGTGACAAAGCTGGGACATGGGACACTGGGTGCAACCCCTGCCAGCACCCACGGGGGCCAAGCCCGGGGGTCCCCGCTGGGATTTCAGGGTACTCGGCCATGACGCCGCCGTCCTCCTCTCCCTCTTCCAAGCAAAGTGAAGAGGCTGGGCCAAGGGGGGGCTTTGATGTCTGCTAATGAGCCCCGCTCTGTTTTCACAGCTGTCCCAGCACAGCAGAAGTCAATTAACCCCCGCCCCGCGCTGAGCACCCACCGCTCGTCCCACTGGTGACATTGGGTCTGGAGGTGACACCAGAGCTTTGGTGACCTCCCCAAAGCCTCAGTCAGGTTTTTGGTCCTTGGTGACATGGGGGTGACCCCCACAGCATCCTCCCAGCCCCAGCAAGGAGGAACTGGGAAAAGAACTGGTCGGACTGGGAGAAGTGTAGGTCAGGGATGTCCTGGGGACCACTGCCCCCTGACCCATGAGGTCCCCTGGCCCATGGGTTCCTCTACCTCACGGCCATGAAATCTCCTGTCCCCATGGGCTGTCCCATGCCCAGCCCCATGGGCAACCCTGTCCTCACGGCCCATGTCTCCCCTGCCCCCTGCCCCATGGAAGCCCCCACCCCTTGTCCCTGCTCCATAGCGACCAGTCCCAGCAGCTCAGCCACAGGTGACAGTCCCCTTGGGGCAGGGGGGTCCAACTCCCCCAAACCTCCCACCCTGCCCTGCGTCCCCTGCAGTGGTGTGTGGGGGTGGCCGAGGGTCAGGGAGGTGATGGGGACCAGCAGCTGGTGACAACATGGGACGGTTTGTCATGACATGTCACGTGTCCCTATCAGCCCTCGGTGGTGTCCCAATGCTTTGGCAGGGACACAGGTGTCTGTCATGCACCCCCAGTAATTAGGACCCTCCCTAATAAGGGTTGAGACACCATCCCACAGAGACACCATCCCCATCCCACTGCCCTGCCTGACCGGTGGGAGCGGGACCCTGGTTCCCTGAGGGTGTAGGGCAGGAGGGCACGGGGCTGCCTCCACCCCCAACACCCTCCTGGAGGCCCTGGGAGGAGGTGGAGCAATGCACGGTCTCCTTCCCTGTGCCTTGCCCTGAGAACTGGGGACAAACAGACGTGGTGCCCCTACGCCATCCCAACAGCCCTCCTGGAGAACGTGGGATGGATGGAAAAGGGATGGATGGACATGGGATGGGTGGAACTGGGATGGAAGGACGTGGGATGGATGGACAGGGGATGGGTGGAAATGGGATGGAGGGATATGGGTTAGATGGACATGGTGTGGATGGACATGGGATAGACGGAACTGGGATGGAAGGATGTGGGTTAGGTGGATGTGGGATGGATGGACGTGGCATGGATGAGCATGGGATGGGTGGACACAGATGAGTGGACATGGGTTGGGCAGACACAACACAAGATGGGTGGACATGGGTGGGTGGATACGACACCCCACCTCCACCCAGAACCCCATCTGGAGAAGGTGGGATGGATGCACAGGGGTGGGTGAACATGGGGTGAGTGTACATGGGATGGGAGGTCATAGGGTGCACGGACATGGGGCGGCTGGACACAGGACGGCGGCACAGCACCCCGCCTCCCTCCCCGCACCCACCGGGGCCGTGCTGCCCCCCCTGCTCCAGGACCCCCACCCCTGCCCTGTCCCCACTGCCCCCCGGAGCCCCCACCTCCCGCTCCCCGGGGTGGCCGCGGCCGTGCGGGCTGTTCCGGCGCAGCTGTCCCGCGGGGAGGAGGGCGCGGGGGCCGGGGCAGGAATTCGGCCTGGCCTGGGCAGCGAGCGGCGGCTCCGGAGACAGAGCCGCCTCTGAATGCGGGGAATGTTTTTGCAGCTGGAGTCGATTAGGGGAGGGCTCCGCGGCTTTATTAATCCCAGCGTTATTGCTCAAGAGGCGCGGGAGGGCGGGTGTGCGAGGGGGGGAGGCGCTTGGGTGTGCAAGGGGGTGTCCAAGGGGGTGCGTGCAAGGGGGAGAGTGTGCACAAGGATGGGGTGCGAGGGGGCACGGGTGGGTGCAAAAGAGGGTGTGTGTGTGCAGGTGAGTGTGCAGAGAGGAGTGCATGTGCAAGGAGAGTGTGCATGCAAGGGGAAGGCACTTGGGGGTGCAAGATGGGGTGTGCGCAAAGGGGAGCACGTGTGCAGAGGGTTGTGTGTGTGCGAGGGGATCGTGTGTTAAAGGGCATGTGTGCAATGATGAGCACATGTGTGTGCAAGGGGATCATGTGGGTTAAAGGGTGTGTGTGCAGTGAAGAGCATGTATGTGTGAGCAGGGCATGTGTGCAATGAAGAACACGTGTGTGCAAGGGGATCATGTATGTTAAAGGGTGTGTGTGCAGTGAAGAGCACATGTGTGTGCAATGGGGCACAAGGAGTGTGTGCCTGAAGGATAACATGTCCTGCATGGGTGCAGAGTGGTGTGTGCACTCAAAGAATGGGGTTTGTGAGCACACAGATATGTGGGGGGAGCATGTGCACACACATGTGCAAGGAGGGGACACGCCACAGACATGTGCTTGTGAGCAGGGGTGCGGATGTGTGCTCACCAGAGCAGACGGGGCCGCACACCAGCAAGTAGGTGCCTGGCATGGGGGGTGTGAGCAGACCGGTAGGGCCCATACGTGTGCACATATGTACACGCACATTTACGCACAAGCACACACTGTGCACACACACCCGAGTGTACACGGACACGTTTATGCCCACACATGCTCAGATGTGCACACACACATGCATGTATGGTGTGATGCTGCAGGCACGTCTGCGTGCAAGCTTGCATACACGCCTGAAAACATCTGTACACAAGTGAACAACCACACACACGCACAGGTATGCATGTGTAAGCACACGCACACACGTGGGGGGGTGCCCAGGAATGGAGGTTTCCCCACTGTAGAGGCTCCCCCCATGGCGGAGGCTCCCTGTGAGGGAGGCTCCCCCCACAAGGGAGGTCTCTGGCAGTGGCCATTCCTCCATCACGGAGGATTTCCCCACCACGGAGGCTGCCCCACAGCAGAGGTTCCCCACAGTGGAAGTTTCCCTACAGCTGAGGCGCCCCCTGAGGGAGGCCTCCCCTGTGTTGGAGGATTCCCCGTATGGAGGTGCCCCCATGACAGCGGTTTCCCCCACAGAAGAGGTTTAACTAAAATGGAGGTTTCCTGATGATAGAGGCTCTCCACAATGAAGCTTGCCCCACAACAAAGGCTCACCCTATGATGGAGTTTTTCCCCCTGATGGAGGCTTACCTCGTGATAGAGGTTCCCCCTCCGTGGAGGTTCCCCCATGATGGAGGTTCCCCCTCTGTGGAGGTTCCACCTCCGTGGAGGTTCCCCCATGAGGGTTTCCCCGATGACGGAGCTTCTCCACAACAATTTCCCCCACAGTGTTCACCCAACCGTGGACTTTTTCCCCATGACGGAGACTTCCCCACAGCAGAGGCTCCTCACCACAGAGGCTCCCCTGATGACAGAGCTTCTCCCAGATGAAGTTTCCCCTGGTGTGGAGGTCCCCAAACTCCAGCAGCTCCCCAGCACCCACAGGGCAGGGGTCGAGGCCCATTGAGCCCTGGCGCAGCGGTGGCCGGCCCCGATCTCACCCGGCCCCGTCCAGCTGCAGCAGGAGGACGCAAGGCTAAAAATACTCGGAGAGCCGCCGTGCCGGGACCGAGCCAAGTCAAGCTAATGAAAGCAGCGTGTCCCCGCGGAGCCGTGATGCCTCAGCCCCGTCCCCATCCCCGCGGGTGTTCCCTCGCCCTGACACCCCCGGGGCTGGGGGACGGTCGTGAAGGGTGGGGACGTGGGGACAGGGGGGACGTGGGGGCGGGGGACGGGGCCACGAGGCTGCTCCAGGAGGGGCTCAGGAAGGGGCCGGCTGGTGGAGAAGCGGGGTGCGGTGGGATGGCGGCGGGAGGAGGCCCTGGGCTGGAGGCCACCGCGGCCTCCATGGCCTCCCGGGGCCCTGTAGGTGGTGGGGGAGGACGCGCGGAGACGCAGCCGGACGCTGCTGCGGGCCTGGGTCGGGGCAGGAGCTGCTCGGCCGGGGGTGAAGCTGCAGGCTCTGGGACACTTGCGGCAGAAAGCTGGGATTTAGGCAAAAGGGAAACTGTGGAGGGGACGGGGCGGGGGAGGCTGGGGCTGCTCCTGCCCCCAGCCTGTGCTGGCCTGAGTGGCTGCTCCCGGCTCCTTTCTTTTTCTTTTCATTTTTCATTTTTCATTTTCTTTTTTCTTTTTCATTCTCTCTTTCTTTTCTTTTTTTCTCTTTTTGTTTTTCCTTTTCTTTCCTTTTCCTCTTCTTTTTCTCTCTTTCTCTTTTTCTTTCTTTTTCTTTTTCTTTCTTTTTATTTTCCTTTTTCTTTCATTTTCTTTCTCTATTTCCTTCTCTATTTTTCTTTTTCTTTTAATATTTTTATTCTTTTCTTTTTCTATTTTTTCTTTTTTTTTAAATTTTTTTCCCCTTTTCCCATTTTTCCCCCTTCCCTTCCCTTCCCTTCCCTTCCCTTCCCTTCCCTTCCCTTCCCTTCCCTTCCCCTTTTTCCCTCTTCCTCCATCTCATTTTTCTTCTTCTTTTTCCTTCTCCCTCCCGCTCCCTCCTCCCTCCCTCTCCCTTAGCCCCCCGGCACAGCCCCCAGCCGCAGCCCCGCAGGCCAGGGGCACGCTGGGGTCAGGACGCTCCAGGCCCACACTGCGCCGTGCACGCTTGTGCACTAACCCACGCATGTGCACCACACGTTTCAGCACATTCGCTGCATGTGCCTGTGCGTGCATGTGCAAATCACACACGTGTGCATGTACACATGCACACACACCATGGTGTGCATTTGCATGCACATCTGCAGCCCCCGTGTGCACACTGCCAGCTGCACATGCAAATCCCACCCGTGTGTATGCACACTGTGCACGCACCGTGCACACACCATGCGTGCACGCACCACCCACGTGTGCACACAAACAGCGTGTTCCACGTGCACTCACACACCCCCTCACTCTGGGTGCACCCCAAAGGGGCCAGGGAGCAGAGGCAGGGGGCAAAGGGAGCAGTGGGGACACACACGAGGCCATGACGATGGTGTCCCCCGACCAGACCCAGGGGCATACCCACAGCACTGCCCGCTCGGGCCTGCGTTCACTCTGGTCCCTACTGACCCACAGGATGCTCTCGGAGTGCATTCACACTGGGGGCTGGAGAGGGAGGAGAGAGAATGTGAGCAGCAGAGAAGGAAAATGTGAGTGTTTACCCTGCAGTTAAATATTTATTTGAGCCAGCAGCTGGCTGGGAGCTCGGGCAGGCACTTCCAAAAACAAAAATTGGGGAAAAAAGGCGAAAAAAACAGAGGAGTTAAAGGTGGAAGGCGTTAGCACTTTTTAAAAGAAAGATCATTGCTGTTATTACAGAGGTTGAAGCGTGGGGCCGCGGTCGCCTCTTGCAGTGCTCATGGCTCCGTGTCTTTGCCTGCACCACCCTCTGGTGCCGGCAGCCTCGGGCTGGCTGCAGGGTGCTCGTTGCAACGGCTGTAGTCCCAAAACCCACGTTTGTTTTTTTTTGGGGTGCTACGGTTGCTAATTAAATCCAGGGCGATCCCAGCTGAAGTGCTCCCATGTCAGCAATGAAGCAGCAAACCTTCCCCTCGGGTTGCACAAGGACAAAGGGATTTTTTCATAGGATAGGCAAACGGACAGGTCTGTGGCTAGATGGATGCAGATGGATTTGGGATGCCCGGTGCTCCCAGCCATGGGATGAGATCCCAGAGCTTTGGCGGACTTGTGGCATCCCCCAGAACATGGCTGGAGACATCAAGCAGTGGGTGATCAATCAGCATGGGTTTTCCTCTCTTATGGATTATAGGTTATGAGTTAAGGATTATAAGTTATAGGTTATGGGTTATAGGTTACAGGTTATGGGTTATGAGTTCTAGGTTATGAGTTATGGATTATCAGTTATAGGCTATTGGTTATAGGTTATTGGTTATAGGTTATGAGTTGTGGGTTTTAAGTTATGGGTTATGGGTTCAGCCCCATTTTGAGGGTTACAATACAGCAATTCTGGGCTCATTTCACCCCATACCACTCCTGGATGTTCCCTGAGTCCCCAGAATGGCTGTGGGGTGGGGGCTGCCCGTGGCGGGTTCACTGTCCCTGGGGAGCTCTGTGGGCACCAGGCAGGGCAGCAGATAGGGACAGAGGCAGCGGAGGGGGTGGCCAATTTTGGGGCCACGCACAACCGATTCGAGGGTGCCACCAACAGGATGGCCACGGTGGGGTCCCCATTAGCAAGCACCCACTTCCCATGCCCTTTAGAGGTGACAGGTCCCCAGGGGCAGGGTGATGACCTTCCCCTCACAGTGTAGTTTGGGGCAGAAAGGACCTTAGAGGTTCCCTGGGCAGGTACCCCCGCCACCAGCCCAGGCTGCCCCCAGCCCCATCCAGCCTGGCCTTGGGCACCTCCAGGGATGGGGCATCCACAGCTCCTCTGGGCAGCCTCAGCCAGGGCCTCACTGCCCTCAGAGGGAAGAGTTTCTCCCTGATATCTCTTTGGAATCTCCACTCTTTCATTTTTAAGCTGTTCTCCCTCATCCTGTCACCGCACCCCAACAAAGAGTCCCTCCCCAGCTTTCCCGCAGCCCCTTCAGGCCCTGTGAGCTCTCCCCGGGGCCTTCCCTTCCCCAGGCCGAACCCCCCCAGCTCTCAGCCTGGCCCCGCAGTGGAGCTGCTCCCCCCTGAGACTCTGAACCCTTGAACCCCCAGGCCTCTGAACCTTGAGCCTCTGAACCTTGAGCCTCTGAACCCCTGAGCCTCTGAACCCCTGAGCCTCTGAACCCTGAACCTCTGGGCCCCCGAGCCTCCAGCGGCCCCCGAGCCTTCAGCGCCCCCCACCAGCCTCCGGCCCCCCGCCCCTCCCTCCCAGGACTACATCTCCCATCGTGCCACGGGGCGGGAAAGGGGCGGGGGGGGAGGCGTGCCCGCGGGGCGGCCGCTTCCGGGCCCGGCGGCGAGGCGCAGTGAGGGAGCCGTAAGATGGCGGCGGCGGCGGTGCTGGAGTTCCAGCGCGCTCAGTCCCTGCTCTCCACCGACCGCGAGGCCTCCATCGGCATCCTGCACTCCATAGGTGAGGCCGCCGCCCGCCGTCGCCTCCTCCCGCAGGCCCCGGCCGCCCTCCGTCGCTCTCCGCCGTCCGCCGCCGCCGCCTGCTGACTCACCGTGCGGCGCCAGGCCCGGCCCCGGCCGCCCCCCGCTGCCCGGAGCCCCCCCGGGCCCGGCGGCCCCGGCCCCGGC
>MU014195.1:8535-91599 GCA_011075105.1 Heteronetta atricapilla
TTAGCTGTATTTTTAGGGCTGGGGTTGGGTTAGGGTTAGAGTTGTTAATGTTTGGAAAGAGAGAGAAAGCGCAGAGTCCTGTTGCGAGTGAGGTTGCGTAAATGCTCCCCAAGGGAGTTTAGGTGTACCCAAAAGCTTGTGGTGGGAGCACTTTTGATGGGAGATAGTGGTGCCGGATGTGTTGTTCAGGTTTGTAATTAGGGTTACGATTAAATTTAGGATCTGGGCTAGGTTTAGGCTTAGAATTAGGTTTTGGGGTTAGGGTTATGTTTAGGGGTTAGGATTTTTTACGGTAATGTTTAGGGTTACATTTATGCTTAATTTTAGTTTTTGTTAGGTTTAAATTTAGGGTTTGGGTTTAGGGTTAGAGTAAGTGTCAGTGTTAGTGTTAGGGTTAGTGTTTGGGATTAGGTTTAGCAGTAGGATAAGGTTTTTGGGTTAGTGTTAGGGTTAGAGTTAGGGGTTAGTTCTAGGGTTATGTTTAGGTTTAGGAATATGTTTAGGGTTAGGGTTTGGTTAGGGTTTGTTTTAGGTTTGGTGTTAGGGTTTGGGTGAGGGTTAGTGTTAGGTTTAGGGTTAGGTTTATGGTCAGTATTAGAGTTATGGTTAGCTTTACTGTAATGGATACTATTAGGGTATTTGGAAAGGGAGAAGGAGCAAAGTCCTGTTGTTTGTGGGATTGTGTAAAGGCTCCGCAAGGGAGTTCAGTTCTACTTGAAGTCTTCCGTTGGGAGGCCTTTTTGATGGTATATAGTGGTGCCGTATGTGTTATTTACGGTTCTAATTAGGGTTTGGCTTAGTGTTCCTATTAGGGTTACTCTTCCTATAGGGATATATATTTAGGGTATATAATATATAGGGATACTTTATGTATCTGTTTGTAAAGAGATAACCTTTACTAGCACTTCTTTGCTTTTCCTCATGCTTCTTTCCTTTCCTTTGCTTTGCCTTACTTTGCTTTCCCTTTCCTGTCCACACTTTGTTTTGCTTTGTTTTGTGTTCCTGGTACTACTTTTCTATTCCTTTTCTGCTTTGGTTTGCTTTTCGTACCCTTGCTCTGCTTTGTCTTACCTTGATCTGTTTGATTTTGTTTGCTTTGTCTTTCACAACAATGCTTTGCTTTTCCTTGTGGAAATTTCTTTTTGCTTTGCTTTGCCTTTCTCTGATTTGCCTTTCCTGGCCATTCCTTGCTTTGCTTTTCTTACTACTCTTTCTTTCCTTTTCTGGCCTGGCTTTGATTTACTTTTTGATTTACTTTGCCTTCACTTCCTGACACTGGTTTGCTTTTCCATGTGCTGCTTTGCATTGTTTTGCCTTGCTGTGCTTTGTCTTCCTAGGCCCTGCTTTGTTTTACATTTTCTGGCCATGCTTTCCTTTGTTTTGCTTTGCTTTGTATTCCTGGCATTGCTTTGCTTTTCCTTCTCTGCTTTGCTTTGCTTTTCCTACCCCTGCTGTACTTTCCTTTATGTCAAACTGCTTTGCTCTCCTTTGCTTTGCCTTTTGTAGAACTGATTTCATTTTACTTGTGCTACTTTGCTCTGCTTCGCTTTGCCTTGCTCTGCTTTGCCTTTCCTGGCTGTGCTGTGCTTTGCTTTTCCTGGCCCGGCTTGTCATTGCTTTTCCTTATGCCGCTCTCTTTTCGCTAGCAGGGCTTTGATTTGTCTTGATCTGCTTTCCTCTGCATTGCTCTGCTCTGCTTTGCTGTGCTAGCCTTCTTTTGCGGAGTGTCCCACCAATTTGCCGGTTGATGCATTTACACACACATGAATGCTAGGTCACCTAATTTGTGCTCCTCACAGCCTGCCCAGTGTCCCTTTGGAGCTGGCAGGTTGGGGTGTGGGGGTCGGCCACCCAGTGAAGTCTATTCCATGACCCCTGCTGCCTGGTGAGCCGCCAGGTGAGCTCTGCTGCTGTTCACCTGTGGAGGGTGCGGGAGTGAGGTTTTGAAAGACAGTAAGTAATGACATGATTCCTAAAGCTACAGCGGACAAGAGGCAACATAAATAATAATAATAATAGTATTTATCTTCAAAAACATCTAAAGCAAACCGGCCAGGCAGCCAGCCACATTGAGGCGCAGATGTGGTGAGCAAGAGCCACTGACAGCAGAGCGAACGGCGGCGGAGGAGTTGGGTGTAAAGGGCTGGGGGGCAGCAGGAGGGTCGGTACACCTAGCTCACCAACTCCTAGCTTGCCAGCTCCTAGCTCTGGTCGGCGAGAAGCTGGCACCACATGTAGGCGAGATGGGTACGCGTTATTCCGGGGAGAGAGCTTAAACCTGCCTGGTTGTCAGGCTTCCACCGAGCCTCTCTCCCAACCGGCGTGGAGGGAGCTAGATCACACGGGGGGCTGACGCATGGAAAAGATTCCACAGCCCTATAGGGTTGTAAAGTGGGTATAATTTATTGCGGTGCATCGGGTGCACGGGAATAGCTTCCCTCAAAAAGTGTGCGAGTGCCTGGTCGTCTCTCACATGAATACTGTTCCATATTACATGAGCTCTAATGCATATTCATTATTTTCCCCGAAAAGGCAGACCTCTTCCAAGTACTCATTTCCATAATCTCTGCCCTTAGCTCCTGTTTGCGCCTGCGCAATGTAGCCTGGTGGTCGTGGGCAGGGGTCTTTCAGGATGAAGGCAACGAGGAAGAGGAGGTTAAACTTTTTTTACCTCTCTGGACTTTGACCTTCTGTTGAACAGTATTTAGAAGTTTTTGTTTATCTTTGCCTTTTCTCCTTCCAACATGTAGTTAATTCTACTCTAACGAGTTGTTTGTCCTGCTGTCAGCCGTTGGCCTTGAACGGTACCTCCCTTTTACATCTGCTTCTCATAAGATTCTCATCTACCTCCCCTAAGATTAGGATATTCTTACGTTCTTACCTACATCCCCAGTAATTAGGATATTTTACCATATATGTAGCTAAATACTAATTTGATTAAGTTTCAGCATCTTCCCCATCTCAGTAGCTGACGGCCGCCAGCTCTACCTGTCTCATTCTCATGAAGTTGACAGGTTACCCCCCCACCCAAGACTCGAGCCGCCAGGTCTAGCCTGTCGTTAAGGTGATGAGGTGAAGCACCATGGCCCGTTGGCAAGTGGGCGTGCCCGGGTGCCGGCTGTACATGGGACGCAGACATGCGCCTCCCTCTGATGGCTGCTAGTTCTCCCCGCTCCCCCCCACATCCCATGCCTCGGGTCATCCTGCCAGGCCACGGGCTGATCGACCGTCATGTCTTAAGCGCTTGCCTCGCCGTCCCTCCGGCTCCCCAAAGGTTGCCAGGTCTACCCACCACGCCAGTTGGAGGTGGGGGGAGGGGTTGTGAGTCGTGGAAAACTGACTCCAGAATCAGTAAGACTGTAAAGTAGGGAGATGCTCTGCTGCGTACGAAACCCTGACCCAGCATCAGGTCGTCTACGAATGATTTAGCACCGGGTTCCCCATGAGCATGCGGTATGCGATGGTAAGCATACACGTGCCGAAGCCTTGAGCAGACGGCTTCTTTGGGAGAACGCTGTGAGAAATGGTGGCGAAAACCTTACGGATGTCCAGGTAGACCACAACCACTGCCATTCCCTCGTCCACTGAGCACATCGCCTTGTCTTAGTAGGAGATCAGATTTATCAAGGAGGACCTCTCTTTGATAACCGCCTACTGAATTGGCCTGATCACCTGATTGTCCTTTAAGTGTTGTGTGATGGTACTCAGGATAATCTGATCCATGAGCTTTTCCAACACCGTAGACAGAATAACAAAGCCGTAATTCCCTGACTCCTCCTTCCATCCCTTCCTGTAGACAGATGTCATATTTGCTAGTCGCCAGTTGACCGCAACTGCCCCTGATAGTCAGGACTGCTGATCAATGACGGAAAGCAGCTTGGCAAGTGATTCTGCCAGCTCCTTCAGTGACAGGTGGATCCCATCTGGCCCCATAGATGTGTGTACATTGAAGTGGAGTAGCAGGTCTCTATTTCCTCATGGATTATGAGGGCTTTGTTCTGCTCCCTGTACCTATCTACCAGCTCTGGAGGCTGAGTACCAGGGGAACAACTGGTCTTGCTGCTAAAAACTGAGGCAAAGAAGGAATTAAGTACCTCAGCCTTTTCCTCATGTCTTCTATGTTTCTATGTCACTGTCTTTTGCCCAACATCCAATACAGGATGGAGATGTTCCTTAATGCTCTTGTTATGTGTGTGTGCATATATACATATATATATATATATATATATATATATATATAATCTCTTTGACAGTAATAGTCAGAGAGAGCTCCAGTTAGCATTTGGCCATTCTGATTTTGTCTCTGCACAGCTTTGAGACATGGAGGACTGAGCTCCACACAAAATGAAAGAATGGATGGAAAAAAAGCACAGAAAATGTGGAACCTGGCAGCTTTCCATCCCCTGCCCTTCTCTGAGTCTACGCTGCAATTCCATTCAATTGGTTACTCCTGTATTGTCCAAACTGTCCTGCAACTGCTGTTGCTGTTGTCTTGTGAGAGACAGCACAATCAGGGTGAGCCATCTTCCTGCAGAAATTAACAGCTGACAGGATGGAGCATCAGTCCAGGGAAACCTTGAGAAACTGCAGGATTGTGCCTACAGGAACCTCTTGGCATTTACAAGGAGAAGAGTCCTAGTCCTGCACGAGAGGAAGAGGAACCCCACACATCAGGGCAGACTGGGACCCTGCTGAGTGAGCAGTGCCCTGGAGGAGGAGGGCCTGGGCACCACGAGGGATGCCATACCAGCTGTGGTGCCTGCTCACCAGGAACCTGGCCAGCTTCCTACAGAGCTGCCTTAGGAGGGGCATGGCCACCAAGAAAATGTAAGTTACTGTACTCAGCTCAGATCCGGTGAGACACCACACAGACAGGCGTCTACAGCCAGCAGGGCAAGAGGTGCAGGTCTGTGAGTCCCTAGGACAGGCTGGTGTGGAGAGGAACAAGGACATTGGAAAGGCTGAAAGTCCCAACAGGACTGAGGTCTTTCTGTCCATGGCTACGGCTGTTGTCTCTGCCCCTGAGGCCTATGAGGAGACAGCTTATCGTTAAAGCACCAGGGTCTCATTGTCTCCTCACTACCACCCATGAACCAGGAAGGGGTTGTGCCATTCTTCTGCAGTTGGCCATGCACATCCCCATCTCCCACTGCCCCAGGAAGAGCACTGAGCAGTATGAATGGAAAGGATCTCCCTTCCCAGGGGTCAGGGGTCAAAGCCTGTTTTTCAGTGCATTAGTGTCACCTTCACATTGCCTTTGTCTACTTGTCCTCACTGCCGCCAATGTTCTGCTCTAACAAACTCCAAGGGAGGCTGTGTCAGTGCTGGCCCTTGGGGACACTCCAGGAAACTTGCATCTGACTTGGATTTCTTGAGAGATTTCTTCAATTTGCTCTCAGTGCCAAAGTGTTGTGGGCTCATCACCAAAGCCACCAGAGGGGTCGTTACAATGCCTCTGCTGCTGAGCTGGGCTGGGTTCCTGGGACAGAGAGAGTTCCTGGCAAGGGGGCCCTGGTGCAGAGACAGCTCTGCCCAGGAGCAGCTCCTCTGCACTGCGCAGCAGGGCTGGGGGCTCTGACCACAGGTGACATGGATAGAGGAGAGAAGGAGAGAGGGGTTGGAGGCAGTTGGGAGTAGGAGGATGCTGAGAGCTGACTGCAGGAGAAATCAGCACAGCCCTTGACAAGGTAAGTCTCTGGCTTCAGGGCCATGCAGCTGGAGGTCCTGGAACGGTCTCTTTCTGGGTCTTGTTTCTGGGAGGTAAGTAGGCAATGGAGTAGGCTTGGAGAGTCCTGCTGGATTGTACTACGAGGTGAGGAAGTGTGGCAGAAGCTCCCTGGAGTGCCCTAAGCCAGGTGCTCCTGGTCAGCCCAGAACAGCCTGTCCTGGCTGGCCATACCAGGCTCTCTGTGAGCTGTCGCGTAGCTCTTGGAGCCATGGAGGTGCCCCTTGGCAGGGCCTTGTTGGTGGCGGGGGCTGCAGGGCAGCACTGAGCACAGGCGCGTGGGATGGGGTCTGTGAGCACAGGCAGGGGGAAAGAAGAAGTGGGTGCAGAGCAGCAGCTCCTGGCAGAGATAGCTGCAGGCAGCAGAGAGAGGGGCAGGGGGCCAGAAGGAGCTGTTGCCAGAAACGCCGTGGCAGGGGGGATTTGGGCACCTCGTGGCCATGCCCTGTAGTGCAGATGCCTTCCCTTGGAGCAGCCCCTCCTTGGCCTCCTCTCCCCCTGCAGCCCGTGGGCTGTGGGGAGGCATGGCCAGCACAGCAGGCAGAGCCCAGACAAGGACAATCTCCCCAGCTCATTCTGGTTGTGAGCTTCAGCTGGAGACAACCTAACAATGCCGTCCAGCTGCACTTTTAATGGGGCTTCTCTGCTCTCAGCTGTCTCCAGTGTCTACTCAGCAAAACACCTGACTGGGACAGTCCCGCAGCTCAAAGAGGGGTAGCACAGGTCAGCTAACAACAGGACTGGTAGGCAGAGCTGCTTTGCTCAGTCTTCACCAAGGAACAGTCCCTTTGCCTCCTGGCACACACAGGACTTCACCAGGAGTGCACAGGAAATGCCTGGGCATTCAACCATCCAGTACCTCTCCTAAGAATTACAAGGGCAGCTGGAAAAAAGCAAAGAAAAAATTCCTACAGCTATGCTCTTCATTCAGATGAGTTGTTTGCAACAACACTGCAAAGCTCGTGGATATGACAAGTGGACTGGACTTGAGTTTCCTGCTTCCCTCCTGCTGCACAGCAGGAAGGACTCCTCTGGAGCCCACAGCAGCCCCTGCTCCCAGTTCCACTTTCAGCCAGCACCAGCCAGAGCTCAAGCAAGGGAGCTGCAGAAAGCTTTTTCTGCAAAGAGAGAGGCTTGTCTGTGGGGTTTCTAAGACATACAATAGGTTTTCCTCATTGAAGTCTGTTCTAAATATGTTTTTTTCTCCTCTTCAAAGAAACTCGTGTCTAAAGTCAGCAAATGCCCAACAGCAGCTCTGTGAGCGAGTTCCTCCTGCTGGCATTCACGGACACGTGGGAGCTGCAGCTCCTGCACTTTGGGCTCTTCCTGGGCATCTACCTGGCTGCCCTCCTGGGCAACGGCCTCATTCTCACTGCCATAGCCTGCAACCACCGCCTCCACACCCCCATGTACTTCTTCCTCCTCAACTTCGCCCTCGACCTGGGCTGCATCTCCACCACTCTGCCCAATTCAGCCATGGCCAATTCTTTGTGGGACAGCAGGGTCATCTCCTATCAAGGATGTGCTGCACAAGTCCTCTTTTTCTTCTTCTTCATTGGAGCAGAGTATTCCCTTCTCACTGTCATGGCCTACGACCGCTACGTTGCCATCTGCAAGCCCCTGCACTACGGGAGCCTCCTGGGCAGCAGAGCTTGTGTCCAGATGGCAGCAGCTGCCTGGGGCAGTGGATTTCTCAATGCTGTCCTGCACACGGCCAGTACAATTTCCCTGCCCTTCTGCCAAGGCAATGCTGTGAACCAGTTCTTCTGTGAAATCCCCCAGATCCTCAAGCTCTCCTGCTCAGATGCCTACCTCAGGGAAGTTGAGCTACTTGTGCTCAGTTTTTCTTTAGTATTTGGTTGTTTTGTTTTCATTGTTTTCTCATATGTTCAGATTTTCAGGGCCGTGCTGAGGATGCCCTCTGAGCAGGGCAAGCACAAAGCCTTTTCCACGTGCCTCCCTCACCTGGCCGTGGTTTTGCTGCTTATCAACACTGCCGTGTTTGCCTACTTGAAGCCCGCCTCCATCCCCTCCCCATCCCTGGAGCTGGTGATGGCAGTTCTGTACTCGGTGGTGCCTCCAGCAGTGAATCCCCTCATCTACAGCATGAGGAACCCACAGCTGAAGGATGCAATGCAGACACTGTGGAGGTTTCTCTGTAAATAAAGATAACAAAGAAGCCATCAGACATACACTGGTCTCAGCTGCCTTCTCTTCTCATTTCCTCTGGAGCTGTGGGAGCAGCCCTAGCATGCAGAAGGGGCTCAGGGCCAAGAGCCCAGCTACCACATGGAGGAGCAGCTCTGGCGGCTCTTGGGCCTGCCCCTCACTGCCCTCTGGCCTCTGCCTCTCTGCTGCTTTCGGGCTGGGGCTGCTGCTTCCCTGCAGCCATGGCCATGGCCTGCAGCAGGACCTGTTCTTTTCTTGTTTCACTTCCACACTCTCTGCTTACTCCCTTCCATTTCTCTTAGCCCTCAGGTTGTCTTGGGGTGACAGTCCTGCTGTTTGTACAGTGGCATCTGCGATGCATCTCTGCACGCATCTTCCAAATATGGTGTGAGGAATACAACCAAGGAGCTGCTCCCCAAAATGGTTTTTACTTTTCTGTGCTCCAGATGATAATTGAAGGACTAAAGACTGGCCAGGGAACTGCTGCCTTGATGACACATGGCCCAGCAAAATGTAACTGTACTTTATCTGGCCTGGGACTGTCCCACTAGTGCTGGGTCTGATGGCAAATGGCATTCTGGAGAGGAATGTGGAGCTGCTCTGTGCCTGGGCCAGGCCTCTTGTGCTGGCCTGGGGTGCAGGGCTGGTCCTGAGGGGCACAGGCACTCTGTGCTGGGGATCTTGCAGGCAAGAGACCAGGGCTCCTGCAGCTTCTCGGACCTCCATTCTGAGCTGGCCCTACCCCGGGGCCTGCTGGGGAGTCCCAGAGCCGCCTTTGTCCCAATAGCTGTGGTGCCTTGCAGGGGGCTGGGGGTGTGGTGGCTGTGCCCAGAGTCCTGCAGCAGCCTGCGGTGGGCACTGCCCCGGGGCCAGCCCACCGCAGGCTGCTGGGCTGGGCTGGGGAGAGGGCAGGGAGGTGTGGGGAGGTGGGCAGGGGCTGGGCTGGACTGGGCAGTGCCCAGCAGAGCATTTTGTTGACTTTGATGACTTTCACCTATTTCTCTGAGGACTGTAGACACCCGTCTCTGTTCACCACCTTGCTCTCATCCCAGCATTTCCATCATTTCATGAATGTCTCATCAACTCTCACCAGCTGTTCCTTCAAACACAAAGCTATGGTCTGATCAAAGACACTCTTTGGATGACCTCAGACACGACAGCACAACACTTTGAATCATAGAATATCCCAAGTTGCAAGGGACCCATAAGGATTATCAAGTCCAACTCCTCACACCACACAGGTCTACCCAAAAGTTTAGACCATGTGACTAAGTGCACAGTCCAATTTCTTCTTAAATTCAGATAGGCTCGGTGCAGTGACCACTTCCCTGGGGAACCTGTTCCAGTGTGCAACCACCCTCTCAGTGAAGAACCTCCTCTGATATCCAGCCTAAACTTCCCCTGCCTCAGTTTAACACTGTTCCCATGGCTCCTATCACTGATGTTTATGGAGAATTGGTCGCCTTCCTCTCCACTCCCCCTCGCAAAGAAGTTGTAGACTGCGATGAGGCCCCCCCTCAGCTTCCTCTTCTCTAGGTTGAACAGGCCCAGTGACCTCAGCTGCTCCTTATATGTCTTCCCCTCTAGGCCCTTCACCATCTTCGTAGCCCTTTGAGGGACACTTCTTCCTCCTCGTGGACAGTACCAACACTCCAAAGTGCACTTTGTGGCAGTTTTTTCTCTCCTGCTCTTTCCTACTACCAAAGAAAGCTCCATCAGGGTGGAAATCACTCCTAAAGTAGGCATCCCAACCCATCAGCCTTCTTGAGGCCTGTCAGCCAAGCAGATAGAAGTCACCTCACCAGCATCTTCCAGGCCATGGGTCTGCTGCTGGTCTTGCAGCTTCTTGGCTAGACACACCCAAGCCTTGTGCCTCCTGCAGACCAGTTATGTACTCAAGCAGAAGGGACAGGACAACCTGTACTTGGGCCTTCTTTCTTTTTGGGTCCCCCTGGGTATGTAGGCAGAGGGGATCCCACAGTCAGCATGCCAACCTGGAGCCTTCTGCTGGTCTACCACGGCCACTGGCAGATGTCAGCCCAAAAGTATAGATCCCAGGTCTAAGTCAAGGGTGACCTGCCACCTACAGACAGAAGTGACCCCGCAGTCCCTTTCTGTGACATGTTCCTGCTGGTTCCCTATCAACTGCAGAGACAGAAGTGACTCCACAGTCACTGCCACAGTCCCATTCCTCCTGCTGGTGCAGGAGATCCTGAGGCTGAGCTGAGCTCATCAGAGCATTCCTAATCATCTCCTCCTTGTGGCCTACAAGCTGATCAGATCCATGGCCACTCACATTCATCTTTGAATGCCATGAGTGCAGAGCAACCTCACGGTTCCTGCCCTGCCCCAAGGGGTGAAGGGCCTAAAGTTAAGGCTTAGTAGAGGGGCTGAATGTGAGGAGGTTAATGCATAGGAACAGGGGTTTTGGGTGTTAGGTGTTCATGTATATTATTAGGGACTAGGGCTCTCCTTTCTGGGTTGGAGGTTAAGCAAAGGTTTAATGGGAAGGTTTTAGTATTCTTCTGTGAGTATCACATCTGCGTTTAGGGTATGGACAAGCTTTGTGGTTTAGGGTTTTGTTTAGGTCTCTCAAGCATTTTTCTAGGGTTAAATAGAGCATTTTAATGGTAAGTGTTAAGGGCAGGGATCAGAGTGATTAAGAGATCTCACAAATCTCACATCTCTCTTGGCCAGGCTTCTCCTGACCTCCCCGTATAGCTCATCTTCTTAGGGGCACTTTTCTGATGGCTTTCATGATCTCAGAGTATCTGTCACACCTCTATTGGCTCCTCCATTCTTGAGACAGACACAGCACCTAAACCAGGATGGAAAAGAACACAAAGGCTGTAGGACCACCCTGAACAATGTGCCCAGCAGCTCTTGTACCACCCCAAAAATTGGTTTCCTGCCTCCAACTTTTGGATATTGAATGGCTCCTATGCACCAAGGGTAACTTCTTCCAGGCCCTCATGCATGGTTCAGTTTGCCCCGGGCATCTTGGAGGCAGTGGCCACTCTATGTAGAAAACTGAAAGCACTGTGGAAGGATGACTTCCGTTAAAAGCTGACACCTCTGACATAACAACCCCTATTGAAGACCTATTTCTTTATGGGGCCTATCAGGTACTTATGAAGAGCGGATCTCACAGACAATATGCACAGCAAGTGCTTTCAGCTTGGCTTTCAGGTACTTTTGCAGATGTGAGCCTAATGGCACAGATCCCAGCAGGAATCAAGTGATGAGCTGTCAGCTGTTTCTCAAATCAACCACCTCAAAGGCTGTTTAACAACCATTCACTTCCTGCTGGACTTAGAATTTCTGAGGCACCACTGACTTCATAATACCACACTTACAAAACATCCCCTTTTTGGACTAGGACCTGCCCAGGTAGAAGTGATGTGGTTGTGATCCTTCAAGCCTGTGGCACTGCTGCTGGGCTCCCAGACTCTCTGATGCATGGGAGCCAGTTCCGTGCCAGTCCTGTGAGGTGCTAGGGCAGGAGGGACCTTGCAGGCAATGTCCAAGCTCTGTACCTTTTGGTGGTCTCTCAGCTCATTGCACGCAGAGAGGATCATGCTCACATCCAGAAGCCATGTGCTGGAGCTGGCCTAGAAGACGCTCAGGGGAAGTGCCCTCCCAGCCCGAGCCCCAGCTGGTGGTATTGCTCTGCAAAGGGAGGCGGCTGTGGTGCCCAGGGCACAGGAGCACTCTGGGGAGTGCCCTGGGGCTGCAGGGCTCTCCTCTGCCTGTTCACACCAGGTTGAGCACTTGAGCTCTGGTCAGTCTACCTCGGACAGGCTTACGCTCTGTGGGCTGCATTCACTGCTGTCTCCTGGGCTCACACTGCCCAGGCAGATGTCCCCACATGCTCTGCACACACCACTCTTGCCCGCAGGTCCCACATGTCACTCCAACCCTCCCCTCTTCCCCTGCAGTAGTGGCACCGCACCGCAGCAGGATGGTGCATCTCCAGGCTCAGGAGTGTTTCCTGAGGGCCTGCCCTGTGTGGGGAGTGGCGGGGAGGAAGAAAGCAAGGTCAGCTCCTGGGGCATGGCTGAGCACAACCCAGCCATCCTGCACCACGGGCAGGCCCCTTCTCCCAGGCTGAGGCACACATGCAAGATGGACACTTCTCCATGAGTCCAGCTTCACGCAGGGCCTTTCAGCCATGCCCCAGTCCTAGGACTGACCTCCTCCTCCATCCACAGACATCTGCTAAAGCCCTAAATTTCCTTGTTTCTCACAGCCTTCACACAAGTCTTTCTCCTGGCCCTCCCCACTGCCCTGCACTGCCTCTCAGGTGGCACTGAGTGACCCTTCAGAAGGGCCTTTGGGCTTCCTCAATTGTCCTGGTGTTTATTAGCACCTTCCTGGCTCCTTCTAGAGCTTCTTGTCCATCACGAGGACACTGACTCTGGCTGGGATGGAGTTACCCTCTGCAGACCAGCCCCTGTGGTGCTGTGTTTTCTATACGTGACCAGAGCAGTGTTGGTCACCCATGGTTCTGAGTGCTGTTTCTGAGCAGGGCTTGCACAGCATCAAGGCCTTTGCTTCTCGCTCAACCCCAGGAGTGAGTTGGCTGCAGGTGGGCAAGAGGTCGGGAGGGGAACCTGCTGTGACAGCTGACCCAGCCTGACCAATCTGAGGAGCCCATGCACTCCTCAGATTCACCTTGTTTGTTACCAGACACTACCTTGTACGGTCATTTTATGAGGTTTTAATCACTACCAACTGAGCACCTTGTCCTTTGGAGATCCCCTGACATCTCCTGAAAGCTCCAGATTCCTCACCAGGCTGTCATTGGCCATCAGCCCCACTGCAGGGGAAACAGTCCCATGCAGATGAGTCCAAGGCCAGTTGTCAGCTCCTTAGGCAAGTGCCGCCGTAACGGGAGCTCTTAGTCCTGCCCTTGGTCCCTCACAGACCACCCTGGGACTTTCAGTCTGTGTCCTTCACTCCATGAAGAATCCCAGAAAACAGAAGAGCAGGGAGCAACCCCTTGGCTGTATTCCTGGCAGCAGCTTTGGAAAAGGTGTCCGGGCTTCTGGGTTTGCCCTGACCAGCCCCTTTTGTTTCTGTGCTGCTAGCAGGGAGGCCAGCTGTGACCCAGGGCTGCACAGGGCCTGCTGCTGCCTGCTGGGACAGGGATGTCACTGCAGAGACAACAGGACCCTCACCAAGGTACACAAGACATCAGGGCTTATACAAATATGAGAAGCATAATGTTTAAGCAAAAAGAGAGCAGCAGTGGAAAGGCCATGTCCTGCTGTGGGCCATGGCCATGGCTCCAGGGAAGCAGCAGCCCTGACCCAAATGCAGCAGAGGCAGAGCCCAGCGGGCAGTGAGGGGCAGCCTCGAGGGCCACCGGGGCTGCTCCTCCATGTGGCAGCTGGGCTCTTGGCCCTGAGCCCCTCCTGTGTACTGGGGCTGCTCCCTCAACCCCAGAAGAGGTGGAAAGAGATGGGAGCTGAGAAGACTGAATTTCTGATAGCTTCCTTCTTGGGTTTATCTACACAGGAAACCATGAACTATACGTTAATGATTAACAAGTAGGAGGATAAGAATATTATTTCTATCAGAAACAATAGTTAGTGAAAATAATAGAGACAAATACTAAAAAACAAATTCTTAAAATTCTTAAAATTTCCTGAGAAAACATAGCATTTTTGATTTTATGCATATTATTATACATGAATGTGCTGTATAATTGTGCATTCTAGCAGTGTCCTCACTGCTTTCCTTAATTCCCGGTTCCTCATGCTGTAGATGAGGGGATTCACTGCTGGAGGTAGAACTGAGTACAGAACTGCCATCACTAGATCCAGGGATGGGGAAGAAATCGAGGGAGGCTTCAGGTAGGCAAACATGGCAGTGCTGATAAAGAGGGAGACCACGGCCAGGTGAGGGAGGCACGTAGAAAAGGTTTTGTGCCGGCCCTGCTCAGAGGGGATCCTCAGCACGGCCCTGAGGATGTACATATAGGAAATAACAATGAAAATAGAACAACAAAATAATACAGACATACTAAATACTACTCCAACTCCCCTGAAGTAGGCATCTGAGCAGGAGAGCTTGAGGATCTGGGGGATCTCACAGAAGAACTGGTCCACAGCATTGCTTTGGCAGAGGGGTAGGGAAAATGTATTGGCCGTGTGCAGGACAGCATTGAGAAAGCCACTGCCCCAGGCAGCTGCTGCCATCTGGACACAAGCTCTGCCGCCCAGGAGGCTCCCGTAGTGCAGGGGCTTGCAGATGGCAACGTAGCGGTCATAGGCCATGACGGTGAGAAGGGAAAACTCTGCTCCAATGAAGAAGACTAAAAAGAGGACTTGTGCAGCACATCCTTGATAGGAGATGGCCCTGGTGTCCCAAAGGAAATTGGACATGGCTTTGGGGAGAGTAGTGGAGATGGATCCCAGGTCAAGGAGGGCGAGGTTGAGGAGGAAGAAGTACATGGGGGTGTGGAGGCAGTGGTCACAGGCTACGGCAGTGAGGATGAGGCCGTTGCCCAGGAGGGCAGCCAGGTAGATGCCCAGGAAGAGTCCAAAGTGCAGGAGCTGCAGCTCCCGCGTGTCTGCGAATGCCAGCAGGAGGAATTCGCTCACAGAGCTGCTGTTGGGCATTTGGTGTTTCTGGGAATGGAGTCCTGCCCAAGGAGGAAAAATGTATTAATAAGTAAGAATACTTATCTGAGATGAACTTGTTCCATTTTTCTCTTAAAACCCCTACACACTTGTCCGCTTTCAGGCACACATTTGGCAGGTCCATTTCAGGAGTTCTGATTGATGCTGCCTGGCAGTATCCTTGGGAGCAGTGGACTCTGCTCTAGACAGTGCAGGAGTCAGTCCTGCCCTTCACAAGGAGGTGAAGAGGAACATGGGTAATCCCAGATTCAATCACCTGATAATTAAAACTTTTTCCATATTGTTGCTTCCAGCTCATCCAACTGCAGAGCAGGGCCATTGGGATTTTATTTATTTATTTATTTATTTATTTATTTATTTATTGTGTGTTTTTTATTATTATTTATTTGTTTGTTTATATGCTCACCCCACTTCTGAGCACTTTTCCCATGGCATAAATCCTGGGCATTTCTGCTGCCCTCCAAGTGAAACCTTGTAGATTCTCAGAGTCACAGATACTGCCTTTTTAGAGCAGAGTGCCCTTCAGAGAGGAGAGCCAGTCTGTCCATCAGTCCTGGTCTCAGCTGCCCTGTGGTGGCAGATCTTTGATCAACAGGACAATTCTGCTCCTATGTTTCCAGCATCATAGAATCATAGAATATCCTGACTTGGAAGGGTTCCACAAGGATCACCGAATCCCACCCCTGAACCTGTACGTGAACCCCCAAAAATCAGTCCATACCCCTGAGGGAGTAGACCAAATGTTTGTTGAATTCTGGCAGCCTCAGTACTCAGACCACTTTCCTGCGGTGCCTGTTCCAGTGCCTACAGAACCTGGACACTGCTGGGAGCAAGGGAATCCAGGCTCAAAGTGCACATCTCCAGACCTCTCACCCTGTCCCTGTACTCCCCTTCCCCCAAGCACACTGAGAGCTCACCCCATGTGCATGTGAAACCGCCATCCGCAGCCAGCCTGGAAACAAGAACAGCAGCAGCACGGCCAGGTGGAGAAGCCAGGGGAGGAATGCCAGCGTGCTGCTGCCAAGGCAGGCAAGGCCAGGGCCACCTGTGGTCAGACACCCCAGCGCTGCTGTGCTGTGCAGAGGAGCTGCTCCTGGGCAGAGCTGTCTGTCTGCAGTGCTGCCTGCTTTCCAGGAGCTCCCATTGGGCCCAGGAGCTCAGCAGCACAGCACCTGTCCATGGCATCGCTTGCTCTGTGCCATTGGGCTCCCTGGAAGTGTCCCCAAGGCCTCAGGGCTGACAGCTCCTGAAGGCAGCAGAGTCTCTCCTGGGGTGTGGTGTTTGAAGCAGGCTGAAATTATCACTGACTACTCCTCTCTGAACATGGGAGAGATGCATTTTAGAAGTGTGATTTGTGCTAATGTGGTTTTCTAACAACATTACAAATTATTCCCTCCTTTAACCCTTTCCTTTTCCATGGTGTGGTAGTACACCTTAGCTGTGAGAGGCATGGATAATTTTAACCCTTTGAACACCCTTGAACATTTCTTTTAGGAAATGAGAAAGAAACTTCTTGCGCCTTGCTATCCTAACAAGTGAGGGGGGACTAGAATGCTCTAAAAGGGTTTCTGTGGAGCTATGTTTAAGTGAGAAAGGGCATGATTTAATTACAATGAGCAACTCAGGCTTTGAAGGACCGTGAAGATAATGTAGGCCCAGGGCTGATAACCTTGAGTGAAGTTACAACTAAAATATGCGGAACTATGTTCAGGAGGAGAGACGACACCATTGTACCAATTATATTAGTGCTAGAGACATGTGCATAGAAAAGCTAGACCAATCACAAGTTGTTGTCAGTGCATGCTGTAGGGAGTAGCATATATATACCTTGTTAGAACATTCAATAAAGGAGAACGATTATACTCGCATCGAGGTTGAGTTGTTAATTCAGGTCACTCCCATTCCGACAGGTTTCCATGAAGAAAGGGGAATGGGACACTAAGACAGCATTTGTTGAGTTTCCCCAGCTGTCCATCTGGAAGATACTCTACTGAAACACAAATCTCTTCTTCCTCTTTCTCATGACCAGCACAGTGACTGGGATGTGGAACACCCTTATCATTGTGCTGGTGCCTACACCAAACACCTGCATATGCCTGTGGCCTTCTTCCTTTGAGAGATTTGCCCTCCTTGCAGACCTTGTACAGCTCCACTGCTGTGCACCAGATGCTGGCAAGCTTTCTGACTGGGGACAGCACCCTCTTTGCTCACGGAGGTGGAATACTGTCAGCTGCACCTTCTGCATGACTGCAGTGCTTCCTGCTGGGGCCATGTCCTATGGTCAGCCCTGCCACCCCGTTCTCTGCAAGGCTTGTGAAGTGAAAGGTCTGACTCCAAGAGGCAGCTGTACCTGAATTAGGGGATTTTTTTCTCATGTACAGTAATTATTTCTCCTCCTCCCAGTTACAGTGCGTGGCCCCAGTGTCATAGACCTCTTCTGTGGTTTTGCCCCATTGCTGGAGCTGTCCTGCAGTGCCACGGTGATACTCATGGTCTTTGCTTTCATAGTCTACATTTTGGATCCATAGTTGCTTAGAGGTGGTTTTTGGAAGGGTGAAAGACGTGCTAGTGGAGCTGCAGATGTCGTCATAAGACCTATCTCAAAGACCTTGAAAAGGATAAATTGATCAAAGACATTCCTTGGAACTTGGAAAAGGCAGATGTCAAACCCATCTTTTAGGAGAAGGGTAAGCAGAAGAAGGCAGACCCGGGGAACTATAGGCCTGTCAGTTTGACCTCAGTGCCAGGGAAGCTCATGGAGCAGATCCTCTTGAGAGTCATCAGGCGGCACTTGAAGGGCAAGCAGGTGATCAGGCCCAGTCAGCATGGGTTTATGGAAGGCAGATCCTGCTTGACGAACCTGATCTCCTTCTATGACAAAGTGATGCGCTGGGTGGATGAGGGAAAGGCTGTGGATGTGGTCTACCTTGACTTCAGCAAGGCTTTTGACAACGTCTCCCACAGCACCCTCCTCAAGAAACTGGCTGTGCTTGGCCTGGACTGTCGCACGCTTCGTTGGGTTAGAAACTGGCTGGATAGCTGGGCCCAAAGAGTCGTGGTAAATGGAGTCAAGTCCAGTTGGAGGCCAGTCACTAGTGGCATCCCCCAGGGTTCAGTGCTGGGGCCGGTCCTCTTTAATATCTTCATCGATGATCTGGACGAGGGCATTGAGTGCACCCTCAGTAAGTTTGCAGATGACACCAAGTTAGGTGCGTGTGTCGATCTGCTCGAGGGTAGGAAGGCTCTGCAGGAGGATCTGGATAGGCTGCACCGATGGGCTGAGGTCAACTACATGAAGTTCAACAAGGCCAAGTGCCAGGTCCTGCACCTGGGGCGCAATAACCCCAAGCAGAGCTACAGGCTGGGAGATGAGTGGTTGGAGAGCTGCCAGGCAGAGAAGGACCTGGGAGTGATGGTGGACAGTCGGCTGAATATGAGCCAGCAGTGTGTCCAGGTGGCCAAGAAGGCCAACGGCATCCTGGCTTGTATCAGAAACAGTGTGACCAGCAGGGCTAGGGAAGTGATTGTCCCCCTGTACTTGGCTCTGGTGAGGCCGCACCTCGAGTATTGTGTTCAGTTTTGGGCCCCTCGCTACAAGAAGGACATGGAGGTGCTTGAGCGGGTCCAGAGAAGGGCGACGAAGCTGGTGAGGGGCCTGGAGAACAAGTCCTATGAGGAGCGGCTGAAGGAGCTGGGCTTGTTCAGCCTGGAGAAGAGGAGGCTCAGGGGCGACCTTATCGCTCTCTACAGATACTTCAAAGGAGGCTGTAGCGAGGTGGGGGTTGGTCTGTTCTCCCACGTGCCTGGTGACAGGACGAGGGGGAATGGGCTTAAGTTGCGCCAGGGGATTTTTAGGTTAGATGTTAAGAAGAACTTCTTTACTGAAAGGGTTGTTAGGCACTGGAACAGGCTGCCCAGGGAGGTGGTTGAGTCACCATACCTGGAAGTCTTTAAAAGACGTTTAGATGTAGAGCTTAGGGATATGGTTTAGTGGGGACTGTTAGGGTTAGGTTAGAGGTTGGACTCGATGATCTTGAGGTCTCTTCCAACCTATAAATTCTGTGAAATCTATGATTAAGCCTAACCAAGGAGTAAAATGCTAGACTTCGCCTTAGCCCCCAACCGAGACCTAAACTAAAAGCCTCAAAGCTTGCCTTTATCCTAAACCTTAAGCAGGATCCTTGAGCAGAAAACCAATCCCTCCCTCAATGCCCTTGCCATTCCCTTGACCCTGGAGGGTGATCTCTAATCCCTAAACATTAACCTGAACACCTAACTCCCAAAGCCCTCCAGGATGCACACAGCACATCTTAGCTTTAACCCCACTCCTATCCCTAACTTAAGCTGTTTATTCTCTTGGGGCAGATCACAGACTGTGAGGTCCTGCAGCCGTGCATGGCTTTGGAAGAGGCTGTAGTGGGTTTACATGGTGTTGTGGTTTAACCTGGCTGGCAGCTAAACACGATACAGTCGTTTGCTCACCCTCCCCCCTCCCTCTCTGAGATGGGGGAAAGAAATGGGAAAGTGAAGCCTGTGGGTTGAGATAAAGACTGTTTATTAAGATAGATAATAATAATAATAATATGTACAAACAAGTGATTTACAATGCAATTGCTCACCACCCGCTGACCGATGCCCAGCCCAACCCTAAGCAGCCGGCCCCCCTTCCCGCCTAGCCACCCCCTATATATTGTTCAGCATGATGTCAGATGGGATGGAATACCCCTTTGGCCAGTTTGGGTCAGCTGTCCTGGGTCTGTCCCCTCCCAGCTCTTGCTGCACCCCTAACCTGCCCGCTGGCAGGACAGAGCGAGAAGCTGAAAAGTCCTTGGCTTAGTGTAAGCACTGCTCTGCAGCAATTAAAACATCAGCATGTTATCAGCACTCTTCTTATCCTAATCCAAAACATAGCACCCTACCAGCTACTAGCAGGAAAAATAACTCTGTCCTAACTGAAACCAGGACACATGGCAAGGTTTTGGTAGCAGGGGGCTGTAGGGGTGGCTTCTGTGAGAAGGATCTAGAACCTGCCCCATATTTGGTAAGGGCCCCACTGCTCACCAGAGCTGAGCAAATAAGTGTTGTTTTGTGCCTCGGTGAGAGCATATTTAAGACAGGGAGAAAAAAAAAAAAAAAAAAAAAAAAAAGCTGTGCCCCACCGCAGCTGGGAGAGTGAGAGAAGTGAGGAACAGCCTTGCAGGCACCAAGATCAGTAAAGAAGGAGGGGGAGAGGTGCTCCAGGTGCCGGAGCAGAAGTCCCCTGTGGCCTGTGGAGAGGACCTTGGTGAAGCAGGATGTCCCCCTGCAGCCCGTGGAGGAGACCATGATGGAGCAGGTGGACCTGCACCGACAGAGACTGCAGCCTGTGGAAGACCCCTGTTGGAGCAGATTCCAGGCCGGACCTGTAGGTCGTGGAGAGGAGACCATGCAGGAGCAGGTGACCTGGCAGGAGCTGCTGCCCGTGGGGGACCCAGGTTGGAGCAGCTTGCTCCTGAGGGAAGGACCCCGTGGTACAGACCCATATTTGAAGCAGTTCTTGAAGAGCTGCTACCTATGGGATGCCCACGCCGGATCAGTTCAGCAAGGACTGTATCCTGTGGGAGGGACCCCACAGCACGGGGGATGAGAGTGACTGAGAAGGAGCGGTGGCGAAGTGCTATAGGCTGACCATAACCCCCATTCCCCCATTCCCCTGTGCTGCTTGGGGGGAGGAGGTGGAAGAGGTGGATGGGAGTGATGGTGCTTTTAGTTTCTTTCCTTTGTTTCTCACTTCTCTAGCTTGTTAGTAATAGGCAATAAATCTTACTGTCTCCCTATGCTGAGTCTGCTTTGCCCATCATGATAGTTACTGCGTGATCTCCTCGTCCTTATCTCAGCCCTTGAGCCCCTTTCATTGCATTTTCTCCCTGTTCCTCTTTGAGGAGGAGGTGTGAGAGAGCAGTTGTGGTGGAGCTCGGCCGCCCAACTGAGTAAAACCACCACAGAGGCATGTGAGGTGAAAGGTATGTGATCAGATCAAATGCCACAAGGAGAAGCTGGATGGGAATGCTGTGATGAGGTCAGGTGTGCCTCAGGATCTGCTGGGCCTGCAGGAGACATGTGACTGTGAAGGAGGCTGGGAGGTCACTTCTGTCTCTAGAGCTGATGAACCAGCATCAGGAATGTGGCACAGATAAGGACTGTAAAGGCCAGAAGCATGCACAAGGCACTGAAGATGATGGCGAGGCAACTTCTGTTCTGGTCAGGTGATAGACCACAGGAAGGCTGATGGGATGGGAGTCATGCTTGTGGTATAGTTAGTGAGACCATCGAATCAGAGAATGGCTCATGTTGGAAGGGACCTTGTAGTGGTTTTACCATGCTAGGCAGCTGAACACCACAACCGCTCTCTCACTTCCCCCCCCCCAGATGAGGAGGGGAAGAAGTAAAGGAAAGAACAACTCATGGGTTGAGATAAGGATAATTTAATTAAAGAGAAAAAAATATTAAGGAAATATTATTATTAATTAAACAATTCAACTAAAGGGAAAAAAGGGAAAGGGGAAGGGGGAGGGGGAAGGGAATAACAAAACAAAACAAGTAAAGGCTATGTGGAAGTGCAGAGGAAATAAATTAATCTCTACTTCCCACCAATGAGCGATGCTTGACCATGTCCTTGAAGCAGGGCCTCAACGCACATAGCTGGTGTTCAGGAGGAAGATAAAGGTTTCACAATGAGAGCCCACCTCTTCCCTCTTCTTCCTTTTTCCACTTTTTATCGCTGAGTGTGACATCATATGGTATGGAATAGCCCTTTGGTTGGTTTAGGTCAGTTGTCCTGGTGATTCTTTTTCAGTTTTTTTGCCCACCCTGTAGGAGGGTTAGAGAAAGTCCTGATGCTGTGCCAGCACTGCTCAGCGGCAGACACAACACCAGTGTGATATCACTGCTGTTCTAGCTACAAGTGCAGAGCGCAGCACTGTATGGGCTGCTGCAGGGAAAGTTAACATCCCAGAGTACAGACCTTAAAGGTCATCTAGTTCCAACCCCCCAGCCATAAGCAGGGATGCCCCCCATGAGATCTGGTTGCCCAGGGCCTCATAGATGATCTGGTTGCCCAGGGCCTGCTCTTGAACAGCTCCAGGAGTGGGGCATCTCTAAGGTCTCTCAGCAACCTGTTCCAGTGCCTCACCTCCCTCTGAGTGAATAATTTCCTCCTAACCTCTAATCTAAATCTCACCTCTTTTAGTTTAAAACCATTCCCCCCTTGTCCTGTCATTATTTGACTGAGTAAAGAGTCATTCTTCATCTTTTTTATAAGCCCCCTTTAAGTACTGAAATGCCACAATGAGGTCACCCAGGGGATTTCTCTTCTCCAGACTAAGTGCACAGTCCAAACGTTTCTTAAATTCATACAGGCTTGGTGCAGTGACTACTTCACTGGGGAGCCTGTTCCAGTGTGCAACCACCCTCTCAGTGAAAAATCTCCTCCTGATATCTAGTTTGAACTTCCCCTCCCTCAGCTTTACCCCGTTCCCGCAGGTCCTATCACTGGTGTTTATGGAGAACAGGTCACCCACCTCTCCACTCCCCCCCGCGAGGAAGTTGTAGACTGTGATGAGGTCCCCCCTCAGCCTCCTCTTCTCTAGCCTGAACAGGCACAGTAACCTCAGCCGCTCTTCATACATCATCCCCTCCAGGCCCTTCACCATCTTCGTCACCCTCCTCTGGACGCTCTCCAACAGTTAAATGTCCTTTTTGTACTGTGGTGCCCAGAACTGCACACAGTACTCGAGGTGAGGCCGCACCAGTGCAGAGTAGAGTGGGACAATCACTTCACTCGCCCTACTAGTGATGCCGTACTTGATGCACCCCAGGATACGGTTGACTCTCCTGGCTGCCAGGGCACACTGCTGGCTCATAATCAACTTACTGTCAACCACAATCCCCAGATCCCTCTCTGTGGGGCTGCACTCCAGCATCTCATCGCCCAGCCTGTATGTATGGCCAGGGTTACCTCGTCCCAGGTGCAGGACCCGGCACTTGCTTTTGTTAAACTTCATGAGGTTGGTTATCGCTCAGTTCTCCAACCTGTCCTTCACTTATCATCTGGATGCCTACTTTAGGAGTGGTTTCCACCCTGATGGAGCTTTCTTTGGTTGTAGGAAAGAGCAGGAGAGGAGAAAGTGCCACAAAGTGCACCTTAAAACATTGGCACCGGCCATAAGGAGGAAGAAATATCCAGGGGAACAACTGGTCTTGCTGCTACAGACTGAGGAAAAGAAGGCATTAAGTGCCTCTGCCTTTACCTCATCTCTTGTCACCAGGTTTCCCCCCACATCTAATAAAGGATGATGATTCTCCTTAATTCTCCTTTCTTTAAAGTATTTATATAAACAGTTCTATTGTCTTTGACAGTAATAGAGAGATTGAGCTCCAGTTGGGAATTTGGCCCTTCTAACTTTGACCTGCACAGCCCCATAACATTTAGGACACAGCTTCTATACAAACTGACAGCATTCATGAGAAGGAAGCACAGAAGAGTTGGAACCTGGCAGCCTTCCATACCCTACCTTTCTGTGTGTCTGTGCTGCAATTCCATTCAGCTGGTTACTCCTGTATTATCAAAACTTTCCTGCAACTCCTGATGCTGCTATCTTGTGAGAGATATCACAATAACATGAACTGTCTGCTTGCAGGCATGAACATCTGACAGAATGGAGCATCAGTGTGGGGGAACCTTGAGAAACTGCAGGATTTTGCCTACACAAACCTCTTGACGTTTACAAGAAGAGCCTAGTCCTGCACAAGAGGAAGAGGAACCCCACACATCAGGGCAGACTGGGACCCTGCTGAGTGAGCAGTGCCCAGTAGGAGAAGGGTCTGGGCACCACGAGGGATGCCATACGAGCAGTGGTGCCTGCTCACCAGGAACCGGGCCAGCTTCCTACAGAGCTGCCTTAGGAGGGACATAGCCACCAAGACAATCTTAGTTATTGTACTCAGCTCAAATGTGCTGTGATACCATAACGACAAAGGTCTAGAACCAGCAGGGAAAGAGATGCAGGTCTGGGAGTCCCTCAGACAGCCTGGTGTCACAGGATAGAGGGTTGTGGCAAGGCTGCAAATCCCAACAGGACCCAGGTCTTTCTGTCCATGGCTATGGCTGTTGTCTCTGCCACTGACACCGATGCGTTATCATTAAAACACCAGGGCCTCATTGCCTCCTCGCCCACACCTATGAACCAGGTAGGGGTTGTACCATTCTCCTGCACTTGGCCATGCACATCCCCATCTCCCACTGCCCCAGGAAGAGCCCTGAGCAATGCATGAAGGGAAAGGATCCAGGAGCCAAGGGTCAAGGCTTGGCCCTTATGCTTGGTGAAACACATCCAGGTTTCCTACAGTGTCACCTTCACATTGCCTTTGTCTACTTGTCCTCTCTGCCTCCAATATTCTGCTCTATTGAACTCCAAGGGAGGCTATGTCAGTACTGGCCCTCGGGGGGGCACTCCAGGAAACCTGCATCTGACTTGGACTTCTTCAGACTTCTTGAAGAGATTTCTTCAATTTCTCTCAGTGCCTGAGTGTTGTGGGCTAGAGACAAAGCCACCAGAGGGGTGATTATAATGCCTTGGGCTGAGCCTCTGCTGCTGAGCTGGGCTGGGCTCCTGGGACAGAGAGACCTCCTGGCAAGAGGGTCCTGGTGCACAGAGACAGCTCTGCTCAGGAGCAGCTCCTCTGCACATTGCAGCAGGGCTGGGGGCTCTGACCACAAGCACCCAGGCAGAAGGCAGCCTGGAGGGTGCGGGCAGAGGAGAGCTCAGTGCAGGAGAAACCTTCACAGCTCTGCACACGGTAAGTCTCTGGCTGCAGGACAGTGCAGGGGAGGTTCCTGGAAGGGGCTCCCGGATCTGGGACGTCTCTGCCTGTCCAGGAGCTATCAGGATGTCTCTCCTGGCTTTTGCAGTGTGGAGAAGAAGGTGCTGCAGTGCACCTGCAGGGGTGCCCAGGGCTGTGGTGCAGAGCTGGGTCCCTGCTGTGCCCAGGGGCTGTGTGCCAGGGCAGGGTCTCCGCCACCTGCCAGGCTCAGCACTTAGCCTGCCTGGGGAGCCCAGGGGCTTAGACAGAGGAAGGGCAGGGCAGGGGCTGCCTGCAAAGAGAAGGCACTTTCTGCAGTTTGCCTACATTTTCCTGCTCTGATTCTGGGGCAGACTCTCTGTTAACAGGGTGGTTGGATTTGCACAGATGACTGAGCTTTCTATTGCATTGAACTGAGACATGAACAGATTAGTGACAAATCTTAGAAAACACTTATCTCTGCTTACAGACTGCACCAGGGGTTTTCTGAGCTGTTCATTAAGGACCTGCCAACAGGGACATGTCCCCAGAACTGTCCCTATCCCTGGGAGATATCTGTAAGGCAGAGCTGGCCACACAGCCGGTGGGATGGGGTCTGTGATCATGGACGGGAGGAAATGTGGGGACCGAGGAACAGCTGCTGGAAGGACAGCAGCAGGCAGCAGGAACATGGGCAAGAAGTGAGAACTCCTGAAGAGGATTGTATACAGTCTTTGCTATATCCGAGATCCCTTGATCTGCCCTTGTGTATCAGCATCCTTGCCATGTACTTTAATTCTGCACAACTGTGCTAAAAGGGAGGCGTTTCCTTCTCCCAGCACAGCCCAGGTGATTTTTCAGCACAACCTCTGAGTGCAGCCATCCCCCAGCTGAGTGCTGCAAGCAGCCAGCAGCTGGGCACCAGGGGATGGACAGAGCAGCTCTCCTGGATGTGACCTCTGGCTGAGGTTTGTGCCCACAACAACTGGGCCATAGAGTTTGTTTAATATTGCCAACAACATCTTCTAGATGGGATGGGTTGTCTGAAACCTAAAACTCTGTGTAAGTAGACACATTTGCTGAACCCCCCCTGCCACCTTCCTCCGTGGCATAAGGCATCCTCCAGAGCTCTTTACCCTCTGCTGTCTGTGCACGGCAGATGGCACAGAGGTGTGAGGACAGGCTACTCCTCACTGACACCGCAGCCTCTGCACTGGGTTGGGTCTGCCCTGCCTGCCCATGCCTGCTTCTCTCCCTTGCCCAGCGTGGCAGCTACTGATGTCAGATTCTGACAGGGAGTGCTGTGCAAGGAGGCTGAAGCAGGAAGAGATGCTCCCTCTTCTCTCCTGCCAGACACAGGTGGTCTGCGAGATGATTTCATCTCCCTGTGTGGAGAAGGGAAGGGAAGACTCACAAGGAGTCACATGGCCAAACACCCCTAACTCAACAGAGGGATCACCTTCCCTGGAACGCTCCTCCAAGCACATGACTCTATTGGCACCTCTGTGTACCACTGCTCTAGAGCAGCAATGGCTCATCAGGAGCTGATGGGTAGAGGCAGCTGCTGTGTGCAGGACACCCAGCAAGCACAACGCAGGGCTCCAGCCAGGGAGAGACACAAAGATCTCCTAGAAAGGAAGGCAATGTGAAAGCTTCAATGAAGAATCAAATGAGTATAGCTCAGAGCAATTTTCTCTAACACTCTATATTTTTTCTTCTTTGGCAGTGTCCCTGATGAAGGGCAGCAAATGCCCAACAGCAGCTCTGTGAGCGAGTTCCTCCTGCTGGTATTCACAGACACATGGGAGCTGCAGCTCCTGCACTTTGGGCTCTTCCTGGGCATCTACCTGGCTGCCCTCCTGGGCAACGGCCTCATCCTCACTGCCGTAGCCTGTGACCACCGCCTCCACACCCCCATGTACTTCTTCCTCCTCAACCTTGCCCTCCTCGACCTGGGCTGCATCTCCACCACTCTCCCCAAAGCCATGGCCAATTCCCTCTGGGGAACCAGGGCCATCTCCTATCAAGGATGTGCTGCACAGGTCTTTTTGTTTGTATTTTTTATGTCAACAGAATATTCCATTCTCACCATCATGTCCTATGACCGCTACATTGCCATCTGCAAGCCCCTGCACTATGGGAGCCTCCTGGGCAGCAAAGCTTGTGCTCAGATGGCAGCAGCTGCCTGGGGCAGTGGCTTTCTCAATGCTGTCCTGCACACGGCCAATACATTTTCCCTGCCCCTCTGCCAAGGCAATGCTGTAGACCAGTTCTTCTGTGAAGTTCCCCAGATCCTCAAGCTCTCCTGCTCAGAGTCAGACTACTCCAGAGAAGCTGGGATTATTGCTTTTAGCCTTTGTTTAATTTTTGGTTGTTTTGTTTTCATTGTGTTGTCCTACGTGCAGATCTTCAGGGCAGTTCTGAGGATGCCCTCTGAACAGGGCCGGCACAAAGCCTTTTCCACGTGCCTCCCTCACCTGGCTGTGGTCTCCTTGTTTGTCAGCACTGCCATGTTTGCCCACCTGAAGCCCCCCTACATCTCTTTCCCATCCTTGGACCTAGTGGTGTCACTGATATACTCAGTGGTGCCTCCCGCAGTGAACCCCCTCATCTACAGTATGAGGAACCAGGAGCTCAGGGATTCCTTGCGGAATCTAATGCCTTGACATGTTTCAAAATCAAGAATCACAGAATCACGGAGTCATTTACATTGGAAGAGACCTCCAAGATCACCTAGTCCAACTGCTGACCTAACATTGACAAGTCCTCCACTAAACCATATCATTAAGCTCTACATCTAAATGTCTTTTAAAGGAATGGTGCTGTGGTTTAAAGCGGCCGGCAGCTAAGCACCAAACAGCCATTTGCTCATCCTCCCCTCTCCCTCTCTGGGATGGGGAAGAGCAACAGTAAAATGAAGACCGTGGGTTGATACAATTCAACTCATGGGCTATTCTCACCCAGTATTAAATCCCTTTGAGGTACACACCATTCTTTTGCATTACCCACCAAGTACATCCAGGCCCCTGAGCAATAGCAATCCCATGAATGGGTGTGCCTTTTCCTGAGGCAGGAGTAGCCCAGACTCTCTTCCCCAGCATGTCTTTTATGTGCACTACAGGGACTTTGTCTCCTTCAACAGTACGTAACAGGTTTGATTGGACAAGTCTGTCTCGGTTGGTAGATCACCTAATGCTGACTAACCAGGTGACCTTTGCCAAATGTGTCCCAATTTTTGAATGTCCCAGCACCCATTGCTTTCAGTGTAGTCTTTAACAGTCCATTATATCATTCAGTTATCCCAGAGGCTGGTGCATGATAGGGGATGTGATACACCCACTCAATACCTTGTTCTTTGGCCCAGGTGTCTATCAGGTTGTTTCAGAAATGAGTCCCATTGTCTGACTCAATTCTTTCTGGGGTGCCATGTCACCATAGGACTTGCTTTTCAAGGCCCAGGATAGTGTTCTGGGTGGTGGCATGGGGCACAGGATATGTTTCCAGCCATCTGGTGGTTGCTTCCACCATTGTAAGTACGTGGCACTTGCCGTTGTGGGTTTGAGGGAGTGTGATGTAATCAGTCTGCCAGGCCTCTCCGTATTTATATTTCAGCCATAGTTCTCCATACCAAAGAGGCTTTGACCGTTTGGCTTGCTTGATTACAGCGCATGTTTCACAATCATGAATAACATGTGCAATAGTGTCCGTGGTCAGGTCCACCCTCAGTCACTAGCCCATTTATTTATATGTTTCATCCCTGCCTTGATGGCCTGAGGTGTCATGGGCCCATCGGGCTATAAATAATTCACCCTTATGTTGTGTACTGGATCTGGCTGGGAGGGAGTTAACTTTCCCTACAGCATCCATACACTGCTGTGCTCTGTACTTGTGGCTGGAACAGCATTGTTATCTCTGCAGTCTTTTGTCTATTGCTGAGCAATGCTGTCACAGTAGAAGGGCTCACTCTAACCCCCCTCCCCCAAGAGCCAGCAGGCTGGGGTTGGGCAGGAGGTGAGGAGGGGACATCACCAGGGCAGTTGAGCTAAACCAACCAAAGGGATATTCCATACCATATGATGTCACACTCAACAATAAAATGTGGGAAAGGGCTTTTGCTATAACAACAGCAATAAAAGGTGGGAAAAGGCTCTCATAACAACTGCTGTGCTTATTGAAGTCTTTCTTCCTGGGACGTAGCCTAACATCACTTGTTGATGGGAATTAGAGAGTAATTTCTTTATCTCTTTATTTATCTATCTCTGTGCTGCCTCATGGCCTTTGCTTGTTGGTGGGTTTTTTGTTTGTTAGTCTTTTTCTTTCCATCATACTTGTTCTTCTAAGGAGGAGTGAGAAAGCAGTTGTGGTGGAGTTCAGCTGCCTAGCAAGGTAAAATCACCACAATTATCTCTGCAGGCTGCCCTGCACATATTGAGTAAGGAGAAGGTTCTCGTGCTCTACTTATGGGCATTTGCTTGGCCAATGCCTTGACCCAAAGGGGCTTCCCAGCAGGATCCAGGAGGATGTTCTCAGATGTGGCCCTGATTCCCAGAGATACTGCAATGGAGCTTGCAGATACCCACAGATATCTTGGAGCAGCTCTGGCTCTTGAGATGTCACCAGGTGCTTCCATCCGAACCACTCCCTGCTACTCTCTATCTCCATCCTTTACTATGGGACAAGGGGATTTTGTGCCCAGCAGAAAAGAGGCAGGGGGAATGCCCAGATGAGGTGTGGATGGAAGGAACTGAGCCCCCTTCCAGCCCAGGACTACAGACCCTGAATGAGATGCCTCAATGGACTCAGCTAAATCCTGTCCCTCAGGAGGAGTAAACAGATCCCTGTCTGTCACTGCCCAGCTCTCCTACCTGTGATGGGACAAGGAGAGGGGTTTCTCATACCCAGCTCTGTCTCTGGCAGGAGGAATGACATGGATTGGAAGAAGTCTCCCAGCAGCTGAGGGAGGGAACATCAGTGATGGCTTTGGTGCATTTCCAGGGAGGTTTATGGGGAGCCCAGGGACATCTGGAGGGAGCCCAAAGGCGCAGAGCAAGTGATATCATGGTTGGGTGCTGTGCTGCTGAGCTGGGCCAGGCTCCTGTGCTGCAGGGAACTCCTGGCAAGCAGGCAGCACTGCAGACAGACAGCTCTGCCCAGGAGCAGCTCCTCTGCACAGTGCAGCAGCGCTGGGGGGTCTGACCGCAGGTGGCACAGGGAGAGGAGAGAAGGAGAGAGGGCTTGGAGGCAGTGAGAAGCGCAACAACAGAGGGCAGCGTGTTGCAGGACACATCTACAGACTCAACTCCATGAGTCTCTGGCAGCAGGGCAATGCAGGTGGGATTGCCAAAGGGGTCTTCTACAGCTGGCATATCCAATGGCTGATAGCATCTGTCAGCATGGCTTTTCCTCTTTCTCCAGCAAGGAGTAGAAGATGCTTTGGAGAAGGGCATTAGTGAGGGGAAATCTCAAGAGGAAGATGAAGGCTAGATTTATCTGAAGGGGAAGGCATTTTATGTAGTTTGCTTTCAGATTTCTGCGGTGGAGGGAAGGCAGGTTTCATGATAATGGGTTGTCAGGATTGTACAGGAGACTGAGACTCCTGGAGCGTTGCACTGAGATATCAATATGGAAACAATGAGACTTATAAACACTCTTCTCATATCTCAGCATACAGACTATAGCAATACAATGCTTATGGTGTCCTCTGGGCTCACCTGAGCTGATCTTTAGGAGCTGCAACCTCTTTGATGTTCCTGGACATTGCCCTGTCCTCAGGAGTCCTCTATAGGGCAGAGCTGAGCACAGAGCTTGTGGGATGGGATCTGTGAGTATGGACAGGGTGGAGATGTGGGGACAGAGAAACAGCTCCTGGTGAGGAGAGAAGCAATGAACATCTGTCCCTCCCTGGCCTTGCCTCCCCTGGCAGCAGTACACTGGCATTCCTCCTGACTTCTCCACCTGGCTGTGCTGCTGCTGTTCTTGTTCCCAGGCTGGCTGGGGGATGGGGGTTTCACATGCACATGGGGTGAGCCCTTGGTGTGCTTGGAGGAAGGGGAGTATGGGGACAGGGTGAGGGGTCTGGAGATGTGCTCTTTGAGCCTGGATTCTTCTGCTGTCAGGATTGTCCTGGTTCTTTTCAGGTGAATATTTGAATGTAATTGTTGTACAGCCCAAAGAGATGCCAGCAGAAGAGACCAGCCTTCATGGACAGACTGGCTGTCCTCTTTGAAGGACACTCTGTACTACAGGGACAGCCCTTTGCCTCTGAGAATGAAAAGGAATGAAAATATTCATTAAAGATTTCCCATCAGCTCTCCACCACAGATGGGTAAACTGGGAACAACAAGGTGGATAATTTCTTTATATCAGGAGTGAATTTAATCTGAGATTACCCCATGTTCCTCTCTACTTATTTCTGTAGGGCAGAGCTGATACCCGCATTGCCCACAGCAGAGTCCCGTGCTCCCAGAGCCACCCTCAGCCAGCATCTGTCAGGACACATGACAGGACCTGCCAAATATCTGCCTGGAAGTGGGGAAGCACGTTGGAGTGCTTAAATAAGGAACGGAAATTGTTTTTCTCAGATACATCTATGGTTAATTATAACCATCTTTCTGTTCCTTAGTCAGGACCCCATGGCCAGAACCAGCAGATGCCCAACAGCAGCTCTGTGAGTGAGTTCCTCCTGCTGGCATTCACAGACACACGGGAGCTGCAGCTCCTGCACTTTGGGCTCTTCCTGGGCATCTACCTGGCTGCCTTCTTGAGCAACGGCCTCATCCTCACCGCCGTAGCCTGTGACCACCACCTCCATACCCCCATGTACTTCTTCCTCCTCAACCTTGCCCTCCTCGACCTGGGCTGCATCTCCACCACTCTCCCCAAAGCCATGGCCAATTCTATCTGGGACACCTGGACCATCTCCTATCAAGGATGTTCTGCACAGGTCTTTCTGTTTGTATTTTTGATGTCAACAGAGTATTCCATTCTCACCGTCATGGCCTATGACCGCTACGTTGCCATCTGCCAGCCCCTGCACTATGGGAGCCTCCTGGGCAGCAAAGCTTGTGCTCAGATGGCAGCAGCTGCCTGGGGCAGTGGCTTTCTCAATGCTGTCCTGCACACGGCCAACACATTTTCCCTGCCCCTCTGCCAAGGCAATGCTGTGGACCAGTTCTTCTGTGAAATCTCCCCGATCCTCAAGCTCTCCTGCTCAGATGCCTACCTCAGGGAAGTTGGGGCACTTGTTCTTAGTGTTTCTTTAGGCTTTAGTTGTTTCATTTTCATTGTTGTGTCCTACGTGCAGATCTTCAGGGCAGTGCAGAGGATCCCTTCGCAGCAGAGACAGCAGAAAGCCTTTTCCACGTGCCTCCCTCATCTGGCCATGGTCTCCCTGTTTGTGAGCACTATCATGTTTGCCTACCTGAAGCCCCCCTCTATCTCCTCCCCATCCCTGAACCTTGTGGTGTCATTTCTGTACTCGGTGGTACCTCCAGCAGTGAACCCTCTCATCTACAGCATGAGGAACCAGGAGCTGAAGGATGCTTTGAGGAAACTGTTGCCTTGATGTTCTTCAAAATCCAGAATTTGCCCTTTGTCTTCTGCATATAACTGATAATGTAACATATTACATGCACAAGGGTTAGTCTATTTTTTTTTCTCATTTTAATACTCTGCAGGGCAGTGCCAGCAGCTCGGGGCTGTGTAGAAAGTGGGTTGCATGGGGAAGGGTTGCCACAGTAGCTGTCCAGGCCAGTGCAGATGTGCTTACCTGGGAAATGCTCCTTGGGAGCTGGGATGTCACGGGAGAAGAGCAGGGCCCCCTGTGTGTGCAGGGGAGATATAGAAAGAGAAACCCTTTGCTGCTTGTCCCAGCAGCCACATCGTATGCATGTGGAGAGATGAACATGGGTGAGCACAAAGTCCATCAGCTATTCCTACAAGTGTCACGAAGGCCAATGGGGCAGATAGTGTCATGAGGCCAAGTAATGTGCTCTGTCAAACCACCTGAAGGCATCTCTGGGATGTGCTTGCTTGAACCGAGGTCCCTGTGCCCACTCTTCATGCCTTGGGGCATCTCAGAGGAGGGCAGAGCAGGGTGGGGCACCACAGGGCTGAGGTGCATCCTAGCCTCTGGCAGTGGCTGCAGGACCCAGAGGGACACTGAAAGTCCTGCAGTGCAGTGCCCTTTCATGGCAGGGACTTGTTCAGGGACTCATTAGCCCCATGTGTATGAGGAGTGCAGGAGGCCAGCTCATGTGGACACCTCAGAGAGCCCAGACATTGCCCTGTGTGACTCCAGAAACAACCCACAGTGTCCCTGTGAGATTCTTGTACCCCCACTTTGCACAGGTTCATTGCATATGCCCCTCTCTAATATGTCACAGTACCCTGACTTTTTGGACCAGGCCATCAAGTGTTTGAATCAGTGAGATTTCTGGGGACTTGGAAAAGGCAGGCATTAAATGCATCTTCAGGAAGGACAAGAAAAATGACAGGGAGGATTGCAATTGTCACCTCCGCTCCACCACCTCACCATGTTGACATGGTGAGGAAAGCCCTGCCACAGCCATCTTCAGGCACTTGGAGGAAAACCAAGTGATTGCTGAAGCAGTAGGTGAAAGGGAAAGAAAGGAATGTGGTGAACCTGGACATTAGCAAATTCTTTACAATGGTTCCCTGGACTCTCCCTTTAGCCAGACTGATGATATTTGGACTGAAGAAGGGAATGATGTTGGGGGGAAAGGTGGCTGGACATTAATGGTACAAAGTCCTCCTGCCAGCCATTTACCAGTAGCATCCCTCAGTGATGGGCACTTGGGTCAACACCATTGACCCTCTTTGTTATCTCCCTTTATGATGGCATGGAGGGCATTTTGAGCTCATTTGTGGCTGATGCCAAGCTAGGGGTAGTCCTTGAGCAACTTCACCTTGCACAGTGCATAACAATAGAAGGGCTGCTGCAGGGCAAGTTAACTCCATCCCAGCCAGACCCAGTACAAGCAGATACCTGGTTGGCATGCTGATTGTGAAATCTCCTCTGCCTACATACCCAGTAAGACCCTTACAGGAAGAAGGGCTGTCTATAGGTTGTCATGTTCCTTCTTGGAGGTAAGGACCCAGACAGACTTGAGAGTTTGCTTGTGGGAACCTCATGAAGTTCAACAAGGCTATGTGCAAGGTCATAGAATCATTAAGGTTAGGAAAGACCTTCAAGATCATCTGGTCCAACCACCATCTGGTCCTGCACCTGGGTCAGGGCAATACCAAGCAGAAATACAGGCTGGGTCGAGAACGGATGAGGTGATCATACCCGTCTTCTCTGCTCTCCTGAGACCCACTCCACCTGCATTCAGCTCTGGGGTTCCCAATATACGAATGACATGAAGATATTAGAGCAAGTCCAAACAAGGACCACAAAGATAATCAAGGGGCTGGAGCACCTCTCCTACTGAAACAGGCTGAGGGAGTTGGAGGTGTTCAGTCTGGAGAAGAGAAAGCTCTGAGGAGACCTTATAGCATCCATCCCTTAAAGGGGGCCAGCAGAAGAGCTGGGGAGAGACTTTTTCTCAGGGTGTGCAGTGATAGAAAGGGAATGGTTTTAAACTTAAAGATGGTAGATCTAGATTAGATAGTCACATGAAATTCTTGACTTGGAGATGAGGCACTGGAACTGGTACTGTGGGTCCAGAGGTCACCTGGAGGGGGAGGTTGGATCAGCCCATGCCTTTGTGTTTGAAGGAACAGCTGGTGGGAGTGAAGAGGCCTCAGTGAAATCATGGGAATACCAGCTTGAGAGCAAGGAGGGAAGAGAAGTGGTTATCTGTAGCCTGACATCTGTCAGCACTGTCATCTATGTCCCTACAGCCATGGCTTATGATAAGATGTGTTATACTCATGGCATTAGGACCATGTATTCTCCTTTCAACCATGTGCAACCGCTGGGAGGTGTCATACCATTGTCCTTCACATGATATTATGGGCATCACCCCCTACCCCACAGACTCCAGGAAGAACCCTGAGTGAGACATGAGGGTGCAGGATCTCTCCTCCAATGGCTGGGCTCAGGCCTTGGCCTTTCGGCTTCACCAAAACAAACCGCTACTTTTCTCAGCACAGAGCCTTTGCCTCTTTGTAATCATGGCCTCCAGTTATCTGCCCTAAAAATTCCCATGGGAGGCTTTCATAGTAACAGAATAGAATAGACAACAGAGTGTAGAGTACTCTAATAGTACAGGATAGATCATCCAGGAGAGGTGAGACACATACTCTGATATAATGAAAGCCATTGGAAAGCTGATCCCAGTTAGATGACTGATATTGGGAAGTCAGAGGTAGCCTGGCCAGGAGAGATGTCAGATTGGAGTGAGGGAAGAGGAAAGGAAGAGTAGCTCAGAAGCTTAACTTTATGGAGGTAAGAGAGTTCATATAATGTTGATGCTGCTGTAACAGCAACTTAAAACAGTCATGTGTGGCCCTAAACTATTTTCAACAGTAACATTAATCCCTCAACCTAAACATTAGTCCACCACCCTGACAGGAACCCACTACTGTAATGCAGAACTCAAAGTATCTCTTGAAGAAAAACTCAGCAATAACCCATTTTCCTTACCTTTACTCTCCAGCTCACCCTAATATCTGCCCTTAATACTGACAATAAAATGCTCTGTTTAACCCCAGACTTCTTGGTAGACCTAAACAAACCCTAAATCATAATGCATGCCCATAACCTAACCAGAGACCTGACACCACAAGCAGAACACCAAACCCTCCAACTAAAACTTTGCTTAATCTCTAACCAAAAAAAGGTAAATCCTAGTCCCTAGGAGACTAGAGAGAGGTCATCTCTGCCACAGGATCTCCTGCCCCAACAGGAGGAATGTGACTGTGGAAGTGACTGTGAGGTCAGTTCTGTCTTTGCAGTTGATAGAGGAGCAGCAGGAATGTGTCATGGAAAGGGACTGTGGGGTCACTTCTGTCTGTAGGTGGCAGGTCACCCTTGACTTAGACCTGGGATCTGTACTTTTGGGCTGACATCTGCCAGTGGCCGTGGTAGACCAGCAGAAGGCACCAGGTTGGTATGCTGACTGTGGGATCCCTTCTGCCTACATACCCAGGAGGACCCAGACAGAAAGAAGGCCCACATATGGGTTGTCCTGTGCCTTCTGCTTGAGTCCATGACAGGACAGCAGGAGGCACAAGGCTTGGGTGTGTCTAGCCAAGAAGCTGCAAGATCAGCAGCAGGCCCATGGCTTGGAAGATGCTGGTGAGGTGAGTTCAGTCTGGTTGGCTGACAGGCCGCAAGAAGGCTGATGGGTTGGGATGCCTACTTTAGGAGTGGTTTCCACCCTGATGGAGCTTTCTTTGGCAGTAGGAAAGAGCAGGAGAGAAAAAATTGCCACAAAGTGTACCTTGGAAGGTTGGCACTGGCCATGAGGAGGAAGAAGTGTCCCTCACAGACAACTGCTGTCATGCCAGAGGTCACCCAAAGAGTGTCTGTGATCAGACCATGGCTTTTTGTTTCAAGGAACAGCTGGTGAGGGTTGATGAGACATCGGTGAAATGTTGGAAACACAGGGATGAGAGCAAGGTGGTGAATAGAGATGGGCGTCTGAAGATTTCAAGGAAATAGGGCAAAGTGTGGCACACCATATGAAAGCCTGCAGAGGAGAAGGCGGAATTTGCTGGCAAGAATGGAAGGCCCCAACAGCCCTGATGTATTTGTCCCCTTAGCTAGAGCTTATGAGGAGACGTTATACTCATTGCAATGGGGCCTCATTGCTTCCTTGCAACCCTGTGCAGAAGCTGGGAGGTGTCACACCACTGTTCTTCTTGTGGCATCACACTGCCCACCACATCCCTCAGACCCCCCAGAAAATTCCTGAGCCAGACATGGGGTGCAGGATCTCCCCACCCAGTGGCTTGACCCTTCTGCTTCACTAAAACAAACCAAGACTTTATCAGCACACTGCCTTTACCTGTCTGTAATCATGGCCTTCAATTACCTGCCCTAACAAGGCCCTGGGAAGCTTTGTTACTGAGAGCCCTCAGTGGGGCCAATTAATACTCCAACTCACTTCAGCTTTCCCTTCTGAATTTACTTTCTCAAGCGGTTGCATCACTCTCCTCTCAGTACCTGAGCTTCATAGGCTCAGCACCAAAATGCACCATGGAACTCATTAAAATGCAGAAACTCCTAAGGAGCTGTATATCTCCCACAGTTTTCTTCAGGTCTTCAAGACTTTTAGAGCTATTTGGTGACCATTCATGATGTATTTAAGGAGGAAGATTTCAAAGAGCATCTAATAAAAATCTTTTCTCATTTTAAAGGCTGAATTTTGTTGTGTTTCAGCTTAGATCATTATTCTGATATCGGTATAGGTCTAGGGTTTCTCCTTTGGAGACCTGCTTAGGTAGGAAAAGCATGTTTTTCCCTATTCAAAAACAAACAACAGGAAAACATGCTGTAATTTTCAAAAAAAAAAAAAAAACAAAGTTCAAGTTCCGCATTTTGTTACCTCCAGTGATGTTTACCTTCCCAAAAGGATGACTCTACATGATGTATTTTAAAATGACTAATAGGAAATTTAAAATAATAGTGTTAACATTAATCCATATCATAGTAATTCAGTGATAAATGATGAAGTTCTTGCTAAGGAAACCATTAGACAGACTGCTGATAGATGGGTGAGCTTGAACTCACTGAAACTCATAGCAGGAACTGAGTCAGTGAGAGCAGCCTGAATGATCAAAGAGTAAGGGGAGGGCAAACAAAGAAAACCATGGGAAGTCCATAGGTTCAGACAGGCATCTGGAACGGGGACATTCAGCATGTTCTGTGGAATCAAGATGGGTTTTTTGCCTGGAAGATGAGGGAGCACACCATGACAGACAAAGCAATGACAGTGCAAGTAAAGGAGATCATAAGTATTTCTTCTCCTGCGATGAATACAGATCATGTAAATTAGTATTTCTTCATGACAGAAATTACACTAGATGTGAGATATTTTCTGGAAGGGATTGAATCACTGGAGCTGAAGAGTAGTTGCTTTATTAATTGATTACTAAAAAAATTACTGGGTATTCAGGCAGAGCTTTGCTGTCTGACCATAAGCATAACAAGGAAAAAACACCTGTGGCCCCATTGTGTTTGAGGCACTTCCCTGGACTGGCAGATGTCAGAAAAGACCTGCAGGAGACCGGAGCCCTTTAGGAAAATCACATGGAGCCAGGTGGAGTTCCCAGGGCACCTCCACTTCCAGCAGTGGTCTTTGACCCTGTAACTGCAGCCCAGTGCAGCACAGAAAACCCCTACAAAGACAAACCCCTTCTTCAGTGGGTTCCTGGGATTGACCTAGATTTGAAATGGCCATTGGAAACCCATTACACTTTCCCTTATTCCTACTAGACACCTGAACATTTCATTTACCTTCCTGGGTCATCTTTAGCAGACTCAGGCTGAAAAACTCATGCATAGCACACTTCAAATGGCTGAGCCAGAACACATCAGCTTGCACAACTTTGGAAGTGGTCCTCATCCAACTAAGATTTTGAAAGTGAAAAATGTGAAACGATCCGTCAGGTCAATGCAGGGTAAGGGAAAGTCACACATATTGTGCTGCAGTAGCAGAAATCAAAAAGCATTCCATCATGCCTCAGACTACTCAAGGAGACCTAACCCAGTTCATCCGTGAGACAAAGCAGAGTGAAGGACATTGAGTTGTGGCCTAACATGAAGAAGGATGAAAATCACTGGTGAAGGTGCTGTCTTTTTGTGCCATCACCAATCTAGATTACACAAGCACTGCAATACCTAATGGTAACCCATACGACCTGGGCTCAGTATTCCCACTGGGCAAGGGAGAGGGAGCTGACAACCAAGAGACACATTTGGGTGTGGAAGGTGGGGCCCAGAAGAGACAAGGAGTCAAGGTAGTGGGGTGGGGGCCAGGAGAAACAGCCTAAGGGGTGGTGCTGCTTGTGAGGACATGTTTGTGCCAGCAGCCTGAGTGGGCAGCAGCTGTGAACAGGCGAGGGGAGGCCAGGAAGCGCATGCCAAGAACCCTCCTACCAGCAGAGAAAAGGCCGGGGCCAAGGCCAAGGGGAGAGGCTGGCCCAGGGCAGGGGGCTGCAAGGGCCATGCTGAGTTCCCTGCCCCTGCAGCAGCTGCATTGGCCCTCATCAGATATGCTGTCCAGCATGCACTGGGAGGTCCTGGCATGCATCAGAGAGCAGCAAGGAGGGTGATGGAGATGGCCGGGGCAAGGTGGGTGTCAGAGCCTCATGCAGGGGCTGGCTGTGGATCCCCTGTGCTGCAGCCACCACGCAGAGCATGGCAGGAGGAGGAGGGCACAAAGGGCTCATGGCCAAGGGGCAGAGCCTGATCCTGGATGCTCCATGACAGTCTTGCAGGTCCTGGCAGACTGCGGTGAGGGGACAAATGCCCTGGCCCCCCTTCCTGCTCTGCCCAGGCCAGCAAGTGCCCAGAGTGGCCTCCTCTCCCCTGCCCCTGCAGCTCTGGGCTCCCTTCGTGCAGCCCTGGCTCTGCAGCACCAAGCCCTGCTGGGAGCCCTCACCAGCATGTTCCCACCGCTCCCTGATGCTGCTGTTGCTCTCTGCTGGGCCCTGCCCAACCCAGCCCAGCCCCTGCCCAACCCAGCCCAGCCCCTACCCACCTCTCCCTACCTCCCCACACTGCCCCAAGCCAGTGGTGCTGCTCTGCACAGACAGGGTTCCGCTCTGCTGCCTGCCTGCCTGCTCAGGGTTGGCAGCAGACCAAACCCTGTAGATATCCGCTGTTGTGTATATCAGGATATCTGCTGCTGAGCCCCTTTCCATCTGCTCTAGTGGCTCTGCAGCATAGGGGAGTGCTTGGCACGGCCATGGGTTTTCCCTAAGGGCACAAAGAGAAGGCGAGTGTTGAACTAGATCCCCATCAAGGGTTTTCATAGATGCTTTCCAGAACCACACTGGACTCTTAGGCCTTTTCCTGCAGATTTCACAACTGTTCTGGGCATTGCAGTGCCCTCCTTAACCCATGGGCTCCTCAGGTTCTCCTTTCCCCCTGGGACACTCTACCTTTGATGGTCACTCTTTAGATGAGGAACCACTCACTGCCCACCCAGCCTCTCACACTGTCCCTGGAGTTCTTCTGACATCTCCTGGCAGTCCCAGATTTCTCTCCAGGATGCTATTTGCCATCAGCCCCAAAACCAGACGGACAGTCCCTGGCAGATAAGTCAAAGGCCATTTACAGTTTTCTGAGGCATGTGCAATCAAGAAGGAAGCTCCCAGTCCAACCCCTGGTCCTTCACTGATCACTGTGGGCCTCTGATCCATGGTGAAGCCCAGAAAAACAAGAGGCCTATCCAGGGAGCAAATCGTTGCATGTGTTCCTGCTTTGGAAGAGGTGTGCAGAGATTCTACTGTAGAGACATCAGGACTGTCACCAAGGTACTTGAGATCTGAGGGCTAACCCATGTACAAGAGCATAAGGGAACAATGTGGAAGCCAAAAGAGAGCAGCAGTGAAAAGGCCACATCCTGCTGCTGGCCATGGCCATAGCTCCAGGGAAGCAACAACCCCAACCCAAAGGCAGCAGAGAGGCAGAGCCCGGGGGCAGTGAGGGGCAGCTCCGAGGCCACCGGGGCTGCTCCTCCATGTGGCAGCTGGGCTCTTGGCCCTGAGCCCCTCCTGTGTGCAGGGGCTGCTCCCCCAGCTCCAGAAGAGACGGAAAGAGATGGCAGCTGACACCAATGAAGTTCACAGCTTTTTTAATCTCTTTATCCACACAGAGAGCCTAGTTCTGTAGGTATATTAGATGATTGGGTGACAGTAAATAAAATAATTAATAGGCAGGATGACACGAGTAGAATTCAATCAAAATCACAAGTTTAAGAAATAATTTTAAAAATAATAAAAGAATTACACGCTAATGTATGAAGAGATTTTTCAGATAACCTGTCTGTCTTGTTAGTGTTATAGGCACATTATTGATGCCAAAGAAGCACGTGTCCGAAGAGTTTCCACAAGACTTCCTTGAGCTCTTGGTTCCTCATGCTCTAGATGATGGGGTTCACTGCATGAGGCTGCTACCCCAGGTCCAGGGGAGATGGGAAGAGGCAACATCTGAGACCAATGAATATCTCATGGCTTCTTTATTGTCTTTATCTACAAAGGAAACCTAGTTCTATTTAGTTGATTAGATGACCAAATCAAAATAAAATAATTAACAGCAGGCTACTAAGAATAATATCTAACTCAAAATATAATCACATAATTGCTAAAATAGTAGTATAGAATATTAATAATTAAATATTATCATAACTCTTTTAGTATATGCTAGTAGTACTGATAAATTGATGAGACCTTTACTGATGCTTTAAGAAACGTGTAAATTGTTTGTTTATAAAATCCTTCACTTCCTGGTTTCTTATGCTGTAGATGAGGGGGTTCACTGCTGGAGGTACCACCGAGTACAGAACTGCCACCACCAGCTCCAGGGATGGGAATGAGTTTGAAGGGCGCTTAAGGTAGGCAAACATGATAGTGCTGACAAACACAGAGACCACAGCCAGGTGAGGGAGGCACGTGGAAAAGGCTTTGTGCCGGCCCTGTTCAGAGGGCATCCTCATGACAGCCCTGAAGATCTTCACATAGGACACCACAATGAAGACAAAACAACCAAAGACTAAACACAAGTGCCCCAACTTCCCTAAGGTAGGCATCTGAACAGGAGAGCTTGAGGATCTGGGGGATTTCACAAAAGACCTGGTCCACAGCATTGCCTTGGCAGAGTGGCACTGTAAATGTGTTGGCCGTGTGCAGGACAGCATTGAGAAAGCCACTGCCCCAGGCAGCTGCTGCCATCTGGGCACAAGCTCTGCCCAGGAGGCTCCCGTATTGCAGGGGCTTGCAGATGGCAACGTAGCGGTCATAGGACATGATGGTTAAAATTGAATATTCTGAAGCGAAGAAAAATTTGAAAAAGAGGACTTGTGCAGCACATCCTTGATAGGAGATGGCCCTGGTGTCCCAAAGGAAATTGGCCATGGCTTTGGGCAGAGTGGTGGAGATGCAGCCCAGGTCGAGGAGGGCAAGGTTGAGGAGGAAGAAGTACATGGGGGTGTGGAGGTGGTGGTCGCAGGCTATGGCGGTGAGAATGAGGCCGTTGCCCAGGAGGGCAGCCAGGTAGATGCCCAGGAAGAGCCCAAAGTGCAGGAGCTGCAGCTCCCGTGTGTCCACGAATGCCAGCAGGAGGAACTCGCTCACAGAGCTGCTGTTGGGCATTTGCTGGTTCTGAACATGGAGTCCTGCCCAAGGAGGAAAAACGCAGTAAGAAAATACAACAGTAGTTTTTTGCAAGGACTAATTGAAGTACAAATTCACCAAGTCTCTTTATGATTTCTCTCTTATTCTGCCTGAGGGTGTCCCTGCAGCAGAGAACTCTTGTTTGGGTAATAAAGAAGTCAATCCTGCTCTACAGCAACAGATAAAGAGGAATATTTGGTAATCCCAGATTCAATTCACTCCTGATATCTTATGATTATTCATAGTTTTGCTCCCTAATCACCTGAAAGGTCAGGGCTGTGAGGTTTTCTTTTTTGTATATTTTAGAATCATAGAATCATAGAAACACAAGGTTGGACAGGACCTACAAGATCACCTAGTCCAACCATCCTCCTATCATCAACACTACACAATAAGCTACTAAATCATATCTCGTAACACCTTGTCCAGGCAGTTCTTGAACACCGTGAGGGATGGTGACTCCATCACCTCCCTGGGCAGGTCATTCCAGTGCCTGACCACTTTTTGAGAGAAAAAGCTTTTTGTGATATTTAATCTAAATCTCCTCAGGTGCTATTTGTGGCCACTTCCTTGAGTCCTATCATTAGTTATCTGAGAGAAGAGGCTGACCCCCACTTCATCACAAGCTCACTGCAGGAAGCTGTAGAGTGCAATGAGTTCTCCTCTTAGCCTCTTCTTCTCCAGACTAAACAATCTCAGCTCCCTCAGCTGCTCCTCATAAGACTTGTGTTACAGACCCCTCACCAGTTTTTTTGCTCTTCTCTGGACATGCTCCAAGGCCTCGATGTCTTTCTTGTAGTGAGGGTCCCAAAACTGAACACAGTACTCGAAGTGTGGCCTCACCAAAGCTGAGTACAGGGGGATGATCACCTCCCTGCTCCTGCTGGTTGCACTATTTCTAATACAGGCCAGGATGCCTTCGGCCTTCTTGGCCACCTGGGGACACGGCTAGCTCATGTTCAGCCGAGCATCGATCAACACTCTCAGGTCCTTTTCCTTTTCACAGTCTTCTAGCCACTTTGCCCCAAACCTATAATATAGCACAGGCAAGACCCTGCACTTGACCTTGTTGAACCTCATCCCATTCACCTCATCCCAGCAGTCCAGCCTATCCAGATACCTCTGAAGGGCCACCCTACCCTCCTGAAGATCAATACTACCTCCCAGCTTGGTGGTGTCTGGAAACTTACTGAAAGTACACTCAATCTACTCATCTAGGTCAACAATAAAAATATTAAACAAGGTAGACCCTGTTACTGACCCCTGGGGGCCACCACATGTAACAGGATGCCAGCTGGACTTCGTTAACCACAACCCACTGGGCACAGCCCTCCAGCCAGTTCTTTACCCAGAGAAGAATATACCTGTCCAGGCCATGGGCAGACAATTTCCCAAGGAGAATACTGTGGGAGACTGTGTCAAAGGCTTTGCTGAAGTCTAAGTAGATGTTGTGGTTTAACCCGGCCAGCAGCTAAACACCACACAGTCATTCGTTCACCCTCCCCCCTCCCTCTCTGGGATGGGGGAGAGAAACAGGAAAGTGAAACTTGTGAGTTGAGATAAAGAGAGTTTATTAAGACAGGATTATAATAATAATAATAGTACTACTACGAATAACGTGTATGAAACAAGTGAAGCACAATGCAATTGCTTACCACCTGCTGACCAATGCCCAGCCCAACCCCGAGCAGCCAGCCCCTTGACCTCGGCTAGCCACCCCTATATATTGTTCAGCATGACATCAGATGGTATAGCCCTTTGGCCAGTTTGGGTCAGCTGTCCTGGGGCTGTCCCCTCCCAGCTCTTGCTGCACCCCTAGCCTGCCTGCTGGCAGGACAGAGCGAGAAGCTGAAAAGTCCTTGGCTTGGTGTAAGCATTGATCTGCAACAATTAAAACATCAGCTTGTTATCAACACTCTTCTCATCTTAATCCAAAACACAGCACCCTACCAGGAGGAAAATTAACTCTATCCTAACTGAAACCATGGCAGTAGACTACATCCACAGCCCTTGCCTCATCTACCAGTCTGGTCACAGAAGGAGATGAGGTTGGACAAACATGGCCTGCCTTTCATGAACCCGTGCTGGGTGGGCCTGATCCCCTGGATGCCACACAAGTGCCATGTGATCTCACCCAAGATGATTTGCTCCATAACTTTCCCTGGAACTTAGGCCAGCCTGACAGACCTGTAGTTCCTTGAATCCTCCTTACGGCCCTTCGTGTAGAAGGGAGTCACATTGGAAAGCCTCCAGTCCTCTAGGATCTCTCCAGATAACCAGGAATGCTGATAGATGGTGGAATGTGGCTAGGCAATTACCTCCACCAGCTCCCTCAGCACCCTGAGGTGGAGCATTTAGAGACCTGGAGGAGCAGGTCTCTAAATGTCTCTTTCTGAATCACAGAGATTTTCCTTCATGCTGCACTCCAGGTGAAACCTTGTGGATCATCAGAAAGAGAGAGATGCTCCCTTTAGTGCAGAATGGCCTTCAGAGGAGACAGCCAGTCTGTCCAGAATGGCTGGTCTCTTCTGCTGGCATCTCTTTGAGCTGCAGGAGAACTACACTTACATGTTCACCTGAGAAGAACCTGGACACTCCTTATAGCAGAGGAATCTAAGGACAAAGTGCACATCCCCAGACTACTCACCCTGTCCCCGTACTCGCCTTTCCCCAAGCACACTGAGGGCACAACAATGGCTCTGAAGCCTCCATCTGCAGCCAACTTGGAAACAAGAACAGCAGCAGCACAGCCAGGTGGAGAAGCCAAGAGGAATTCCAGCATGCTGCTGCCAGGGGAGGCAAGGCCAGGGACGGACAGATGGACACTCAGCAGACCCTCTTGTGCTGCAGCTCTGCCTGCAGAGGACGCAGCTCATGTTCATTGCAAACAATCTGTGCTCACCTCAAACTGGCAGACACCTCCCAAAGACAGGGCACTGGGCATCAAAGGGTTTGCAGCTCCTAAAGATCAGCTTGGGTCAAACCTGAGAGGACCACAAAATGATGATTGTGCAGTCTGTGGGATGAGGTTTGGTAAGGTATTTTACAAATTTCATCACTGACATACTGATTTCTCACTGCAATGCTCTAGGCGTCTCAGTCTGCTGTACAGTTCTGACAACCCATTACCATGAAAAGCTGCCTCCCCTCCACTGCAGGAGTCCGCAAACACAGGCTGCAGAAAAAGTCTTGTGTTTCAGGTAGCCCCTGACTTTGTCTTCCTTTTGAAACATCCAGTCAAAAATGCCATTCTCTAAAGCATCTGCTACTCCTCACTGGAGAAACTGAGACCCATCCTGACAGATGCTATCAGCTAGCTGTAGATGTGCCAGCTGTAGAAGACCACTTTGGCAACCCCATCTGCATTGTCCTGTTGCCAGAGACTCGTGGTGTCAAGAGTCTGCAGATGTGTCCTGCCACACCTTGCCCTCTGTTGTTGCACTCCTCGCTGCCTCCAAGCCCTCTCTCCTTCTCTCCTCTCCCTGTGCCACCTGTGGTCAGAGCCCCCAGCCGTGCTGTGCTGTATAGAGGAGCTGCTCCTGGGCAGAGCTGTCTGCAGTGCTGCCCACTTGCCAGGAGCTCCCTTTGGGCCCAGGAGCCCGGCCCAGCTCAGCAGCACAGCACATGAACATGGCATTGCTTGCTCTGTGCCATTGGGCTCCCCTGAGGTCTCAGGGCTCAGGGCTGACAGTTCCTCCAGGCAGCAGGGTGTCTCCTGGGGTGGGTGTTTGAAGCAGACTGAAGGCATCAGTGACTGCTTCTCTCTGTAGATGTCAGAGACTGATTTTTTCAAGTGTGATTTGTGCTTTTGGACTGTGGTTGTCAAACATGTTGTGTTTTAACCCATCAGGCACCTCAGCACCACACAGATGTTAGCTCACACCCACCATCCAAAAGGTAATGGGTTGAAATAAAGATAGTTTAAATGGACAGAAAATGAAGAGATAGTAAAAACAGTAACAATAATACGAAGAAATAGTATTTAAAATATTTTCATGATTATTATGACATGTATATAGCAAGTGATTCAGAGTGCACTTGCTCATCACACACTGACTGATGCCCAATATTTCCCCAGTAAGGGTTCCCCCTGAATCTGGGCAGACTGCATTATGTTCTCCTGTGCAGGTCCCTTGAGCTTACTTCGGTTTAGGACAATACAAGCTTTCAGAAGGATTTGGAACATATTCTTCCCTTTCTCAAATACTTCTTCTGCTGTGTTGCCCCATGTAATGATGACATCAGTATGTTGGAGGTGTTCAGGAGCTTCCCTGTGTTCTAGGGCAGTCTGGATCAGCCCATGGCAAATGGTAGGGCTGTGCTTCCAGCCCTGGGGCACCAGATTCCAGGTGGACAGGACGACCCGCCAAGTGCAAGCAAAGTGTTGCCTTCATGCTGCTGCCAAAGGGATGGAGAAAAAATGCATCAGCAATATTAATTGTGGCTTAGCACTTGGCTGCCTTTGACTCAAGTTCTTATCAAATGAAGTTCTAGCATGCCTGGCACAACAGCACTCAGTGGTGGTGTGACTTCACTTAGGCCACAGATGTCCACCATAAAAGATAACCTTCCATACGTCATTAGAATTTTGCACTGTCCACATGGGACTATTAAAGGTTGAGAAAGTGTTTCTGATCATTCCTTGGCTCTCCAGTCAACGAAGAAGCTCACAGATGGGAATCACGGAGTCTTTGTTAATGCAATATTGCCTCAGGTGCACTGTTGCAGTTATTGGCACCTGCTGTTCATTGGCCATCAGCACCTCCACAGCAGAAGAGTCCTGTGAGAGAGTGGGCAAGGTAGACAACTGTTTACTGTCCTCCATTGCAAGGCAGCTATGCCAAAAGCCCACCAGTAAAATCGGGGTCTTTGAAGTACCCTTTCCTGAAGCCAAGGATTCAGGGAACCCCCAGGCCAGTTTCAATGGCATGCTTTTGCCACTCTTTCCCAGTTAAACTCACTTCAGACTCCAGTACTGTTAACTGCTGCGATCCCCCTGTCACTCCAGAAATACAAACGGGTTCTACCCCTTTATAGCTTGATGACATTACATTACACTCTGCACCACTGTCCACTAGAGCCTGATTCTTCTGTGGGTCTGATGTGCCAGGCCATTAAATCCTCAAAGTCCCCTTCCTCCCCCTGGCTGGAGGCCAGGCCCTTCTAGTCCTGCTTATAATATTCATTACTCTGTCTGGAGGACTACCGGCTGGAAACTGGAGCAGCAGTTTTCTCAGAAGAACCACTTTTTGACAAAGATTTTCCTTGCACTTTATGTATCCATGCCTCTACGGTCAAGGTAGATTTTTGCATCCCATTTTCTCGTGGCCTCTCCATGGTCACACAGTTAAAACCACAGGGTGGCACATGGTATGTACCCACTATATCAACTTTCTTGAGCAGAGGGATGATTACAACCAATATTTGAGGTATTGGTTTGTGCAGGTGGGCAGGAAGCTGTATTCTCTTGTAGTTCTTGGACCTCATGAGAAAGTTTTTCCATAGATGAGACAGACCCATATGGAAGAAGAGAGACTTTCTTTGTAATGCCATAGTTGGCTAGCCAATTAACCCACCATGGGTTCCTCTTGGTCTTTCCTGGTAATTTCTGCCAGTGGGTTGGCATATGATGATGGTGCACTCTATACAAACTTCTGCCACATGGGTCATGTGCACTTGACTTCATCTGGATCTTTGGATAGCTGTTTGTTGTCTAGGTTACTATAAATCACCTCCAACATGGCTAATTCCCTCAGGTGCTGGATACCCCCTCTGCATGGTGGTCCACCTTCCTGGTTGACATACAAGATCTTTCTTGAAGGGATACCTTTCCTTCAAACATGACGGGATTAAGTTCCTTGTGCCCTTTTCCAATGGCTTTGTCATTCACCCCTTCCCTAGGGGGAAATCCCCGCTGCTTGGCTTTCCTGCCCTCTGATTCCAGGCTATTGGCCTTGTTTTCCCAGCACTGGAGCAGCCAAGTGACAATGTGCTTGCTTAGATGATGGCTGAAATCTTTTTCCATATCTCATAGCTTATCCTGGCAAAGGGATCACTTGGTTTCTGATGCTTATATGATCTCTACTTTTTTTGTCATCCTGCTTTCAAGATGGCCTAACTGTGGTGAAGCCTGCCTCAACTACTTCTTCCTCCATTCTTGTCTGAGTAGAAGTTTCTTTCCGTTCTAAGGAAAAACTGAGTTTCACACCCATTGTTTCCTCTTGCATAAGGAGGCAATCGATACTGGCAGAGGCTGGTTTTGTGGCCCAGCCATGGGGCCCACTGCAGGGGCTGGAGTGGCAGCAGGGCCAATACAGGAGTTCTCGCTGCATGGCCTTTCAGAAAAGCTGGAGTGGCTGTAGGGCCTATCGCAGGTTTTGGAGAGGCTATAGGAGCTAGAGTGCCCGCGGGGCCTTTGCAGTTTTTGTAGTGGCTTTGGACAGGCTATGGATCTGTTGCTGGGGTTGGTGTGTGCCTGCACTAAAAGTCACAGGGGTTGGGGAGGTATTGACTGTGGCTTGTTAAGCACAGGTCAAGCCCCAGCACAAATGCACTCATTTGAGTCTCTTTGCAATTGCGAGGGTGATGACAGACATTTTTCAAGCATTTCACAGGTGTTTTTTTTAGGATTCTGCACTTTCTCCGAGGTGAAGTTCCAAAACATTGGAGGTGCCCACTGCTCTAGGTGCCTGCCCATATCCTCCCACACTCCCTGCCCCTACTAACTTTCCTGCCTCTGGGCAGATCCCTGGATGGCATGCTTAATTAGTTGTTTAAATTTAAACAAAACCTGAAACACATTCAGGAGATATCACAATAGGAACATGCTGGCTTGACCATCCCAAAGGTATTCAAAGCTTTGAAGAGCTATTGTAATTAGCCTGGAGTAGAAGCAGGACATGAAGGAGAAAGGGGGAGTGAAGAGCTGGAAGAAAACATCCCCCACTGCTTTGCATAGATTTACTCCTTGAGGAGAAAGGACAAAAAGTGTAAAAGAGTGTAATTATTAAAGTTTCTAAGAGATGAAAAGATGATTCCTGAGGTATGGAGGTGGCAATAATTTTATCATACCACAAGTCAGTGTTATCCAATACAGGAAAACAGTAACCTTAAAACAGCCCCCAGAATTCATAAACAGCATGACATAGAAGACAGACAGTTAGTAATGTACTATACAACACAATTCTGAAAACAAGCACAACAGACCTGAGATCAAAAAAATCAACATTGTAATCAGCAACTGTTAAATTGATCTAATGCTTATAACAATTTATCATAGAATCATAGAATATCCTGAATTGGAACGGACCCTTAAGGATCATCAAGTCCAACTCTTGACACCGCACAGGTCTACCCAAAAGTTCAGACCATGTGACTAAGTGCACAGTCCAATCTCTTCTTAAATTCAGTCAGGCTCGGTGCAGTGACCACTTCCCTGGGGAGCCTGTTCCAGTGAATTTACTTTTAAAACGCTCTGGTCAGATCTGTCATTTCAGCCTTTGTGCTCCATGCCAGGCACCAAAAAGACTAGTTGCTCAACACTACAAATCTATTCATCCAATGGTATGGAGGAAGGAACTGGGAGGAAAAAAAAATGTAAAAGTTCATGGGTTGAGATAAGGGCAGTTTCAGAGGACACAAAAGTTATTATTATTAATAAATTATTATTATTATTAATACCAATAGACTAAGGTCATGATATTTTTGCGTGTGTATCAAAAGACTGGAAAGGTGGTGGTGATTAATTGGAAAGTGTTGGACTGAACCTGATGTAGATGGTATGGAATGAGGGGTGGACATTGACCTAGTTTTGGCTGCTATAATTTTTCTTCCTGGTAGCTGAGTATGAAAGGACATTAAAGATCACATAATTCCATCTCTCCTTCCATGGGCAGAGACGTCTCCCATCAGACCAGGTTGCTCAAAGCCCCATCCAACCTGGCCTTGAACACCTCCAGGGATGGGGCATCCACAGCTCCTCTGGGCAGCCTGTTCCTCACCACCATCTGAGTAAAGAACTTCTTTCTAATGTCTACTCTGAATCTACCCTCTTTCAGTTTAAAACCATTACCCCTAGTCCTATTGCTACACTCTTTGATGAAGAGTCCCTCCCCAACTTTCCTGTTGGCCTCTTTAGGTACTGGAAGGCCACTGTAAGGTCTCCCAGGAGTCTTCTCCTCTCCAGACTGAACAACTCCAGCTCCCTCAGCCTGTCTTCATAGCAGAGGTACTCCAGCCCATTGATCATCCTCTGGACTCATTCTAATGTATCCATGTCCTTCTTACACAGGGGGCCCCAGAGCTGAACTTGAAGATTTGCCTCACCAGGTCTGAGTTACAGAGGGACAATCACTTCCCTACTCCTGCTGACCAAAGTATTTCTGGTACAAGCCAGGAAACTGTTGGCCTTCTTGGCTACCTGAGCACACTGCTCATATTCAGCCAACTATCTACCACTATCTTTCACGGCCCTTATCACCAGGCAGCTGTCCAGCTTCTCTTTTACCTGCATGGGTGGGATTGTTGTTCCCCAAGTGCAGGACCCAGCACATAGACTTGTTGAACTTCATACGGTTGGCCTCAGCCCATGGGTTCAGCCTATCCAGATCCCTCTGCACAGCCTTCCTACCCTTGAGTAGATCAACACTCACTCCTAACTTGGTCTAGTCTACAAACTTACTGAGGGTGCACTTGATCCCCTCATCCAGATCATTGCTGAAGATACTGAAGAGAACTGGCCTCAGTACTGAGCCCTGGGGGACACCACTAGTGACTGGCATCCAGCTGCATTTAGCTCCATTCACCATGACTCTTTGGACCTGGCCACCCAGCCAGTTTTTAACTCAATGAAGCGTACATCCATCCAGGCCTTGAGCAGCCAGTTTCTCTGGGAGAATGCTGTGGGAAATGGTTTCAAAAGCCTTACTGAGGTCTAGGTAGACCACAGCCACAGCCTTTCCCTTGTCCACTGAGAGCATCACCTTGTCATAGATTGAGATCAGATTTGTCAAGCAGGGCCTACTTTGATAAATCCATGCTGACTGGGCCTGATAACCTGGTGTGGTGGTTTGACCGTGTTAGGCAGCTGAACACCACAACCGCTCTCTCACTCCCTCTCCTCAGATGAGGAGGGGAAGAAGTAAAGGGAAAAAAAAAACTCACGGGTTGAGATAAGGATAATTTTAATAAAGAGAAAAATATATTATCAAGGAAATATATTAATTAAACAATTATTAACAATATTATTATTAACAATATTATTATTAATTAAACAATTCAACTAAAGGGAAAAAAGGGAAAAGGGGAAGAGGAAGGGGGAAAGGGAATAACACAACAAGTAAAGGCTATGTGGAAATGCAGAGGGAAAAGAAAATTACTCTCTACTTCCCACAAATAAGCGATGCTTGACCACGTCCTTGAAGCAGGGCCTCAACGCACATAGCCGGTGTTCGGAGAGGAGGACAGACGTTTTCGCAACGAGAGCCCACCCCTCCCCTCTTCCTCCTTTTCCCACCTTTTATTGCTGAGTGTGACATCATATGGTATGGAATATCCCTTTGGTTGGTTTGGGTCAGCTGCCCTGGTGATGTTTCTCACTTTTTTGCCCACCCCCTAGGAGGGCTAGAGAAAGTCCTGATGCTGTGCCAGCACTGCTCAGCAGCAGACACAACACCAGTGTGATACCACTGCTGTTCTAGCTACAAGTGCAGAGCATAGCACTGTATGGGCTGCTGCAGGGAAAGTTACCATCCCAGCTAGACCCAATACACCTGGTTGTCCTGGAAGTGCTGTGTGATGGTACTCAAGATAATCTGCTCCATGAGCTTCCCCGGCTCAGAGGTCAGACTGACAGGCCTGTAGTTCCCCGGATCCTCCTTCTGCCCCTTCTTGTAGATGGCCATCATATTTGCTAGTCACTAGTTGACTGGGACCTCCCCTGATAGCCAGGAATGCTGATAAATGATGGAAAGCAGCTTGATGAGCACTTCAGCCAGCTCCCTCAGTATCAATGAGTGGATCCCATCTAGCACCCTAGACGTCTGTATGTCTTGGTGGAGTAGCAGTTCTCTAACCATTTCCTCATGGATTATGAAAGCTTCATTCTGCTCAAGGTCCTCATCTACCAGCTCAGGCAGCTGAGTACCTAGGGAACAACTGGTCTTGCTGTTAAACACTGAGGTAAAGAATGCACTAAATACCTCATTCTTTTTGTCATCTCTTCTATTTCTGTTTTCCCACATTCAATAAAGGATGAAGATTCTCGTTAGTTCTCTCTTTCTCTCTCTTCTTTTTTTTCCTTATGTATTTATAAAAATAAATAAATAAATAAATATATACATATAAAGAAAGAAGGAAATAAAGAAAGAAAGGAAGAAAGGAAGGAAGGAAGAAAGGAAGGAAGGAAGAAAGAAACAAACAATGAAACAAAGAAAGAAAAAGAAAGAAAGAAAGAAAGAAAGAAAGAAAGAAAGAAAGAAAGAAAGAAAGAAAGAAAGAAAGACCCACCTTTTTATCGTCTTTAACAGTAACAGACATATCAGCTGGGCTTTGGCCCTTCTAATTTTTTTCTTTGCACAGCCTAACAATGTTTAGGACTCAGCTTCAGAGAAAATGACAGCATACATGAGAAGCACAGAAAGGTGGAATCTGGCAGCCTTCCATCCTCTATCCTTTTTTGAGCCTGTTCTGCAGCTCCACTCAACTAGTTACTCCTCTATGTTCAAACTCCTGCAGCTGCTGATGCTGTTATCTTATGAGGGACAGAACAATTAGGATGTGACATCTGCCTGCAGACATTAACAGCTGACAGAATGGGGCAGGGGAACCTTACAAACTGTAAGATTTTCCCTAGAGAAAACTCTTGACATTTACAATGAGAAGAGCCCAGTCCTGCACTGGAGGAAGAGTAACCCCACACATCAGGGCAGACTGGAACTAGTGCCCAGGAGGAGGAGGGCCTGGGCACCATAAGGGATGTCATATGAGCAGTGGTACCTGCTCACCAGGAACCAAGACAGCTTCCTATAGTGCTGCCTTAGGAGGGGCAAGGCCATCAAGAAAATCTGAGTTATCAGACAGCTCAGATGCAGTGTGACAGCACTCAGACAAGGGTCTGCATCAGGAAAAGAGGTGCAGGTCTGGGAGTCCCTAGAACAGCCTGCTGTGGAGAGGTTAGAGGGATGTGACAAGGCTGAAAGTCCCAACAGGACCCAGGTCTTTGAGTCCATGGCTATGGCTGTTGTCTCTGCCACTGAGGTCTGTTAGGAGACAGCTTATCATTGAAGCCCCAGGGCCTCATTGCCTCCTTACCCGCACCCACGAATCAGTCAGAGGTCGTACCATTCTCCTGCACTTGACAATACACATCCCCATCTCCTACTGCCCCAAGAAGAACGCTGAGCAATGCATGAAGGGAAAAGATCTCTCTTCCCAGGGGCCGGTTGTCAAGACTTGGCCCTTGTGCTTGGTGAAACACATCCAGTTTTCCTACAGTGTCACCTTTACATTGCCTTTGTCTACTTGTCCTCACTGCCTCCAATGTTCTGCTCTAACAAGCTTGAAGGGAGGTTGTGTCAGTGCTGGCCCTTGGGGACACTCCAGGAAACTTTCATCTGACTTGGACTTCATGAGAGATTTCTTCAATTCCTCTCAGTGCCTGAGGTTCATGGGCTCATCACCAAAGCCCCCAGAGGGGTGATTACAATGCCATGGGCTGGGCCTCTGCTGCTGAGCTGGGCCAGGCTCCTGGGACAGAGAGAGCTCCTGGCAAGAGGGCCCTGGTGCACAGAGACAGCTTTATCCAGGAGCAGAGAGGAGATCCTCTGCACAGCGCAGCAGGGCTGTGGGCTCTGACCGCAGGTGGCACAGGGAGAGGAGAGAAGGAGAGAGGAGTTGGAAGCTGTTGGGAGTGGGAGGATGCTAGGAGCTGATTGCAGGAGAAATCTGCACAGCCTTTGACAAGGTAAGTCTCTGGCTGCAGGGCCATGCAGCTGCACATCCTGGAAAGGTCTCCTTCTGGGTCTTATGTCTGGGACGGCAGTGGGCAATGGAGTAGGCTTTGAGAGTCCTGCTGGATTGCACCACAAGTTGGGGAATTCTGGCAGAAGCCCCTTGGAATGCCGTAGCATGGCTGGCCCTGGTAAACAAAGAACACAGCCTCCTGCAGACACTGCAGGGGTGCAGCTGTGATGCTGGGACATCCCATCTTGTAAATATCCAGATCTGTCTATGGGGTGTCCTCCTGGTCTTCAGGCTGCTTTCCAGCAGAATGCAGCTCTCTCATGACATCCTTGTGTTGTCCAGGTACCCCAGGGGGAAGACACCTCTATGCTAATTCCATGCCTGTGCTGCTAGATGGCTGTCTGTGGGCAGCTGGAGTCAGTCTTCTGCACCCTTGATTAGGAGTGAGGAGCTGAGATCCTGCTCAGACACCTGGAAACAAGGTGAGGATTCTGTCCAGCTTCAATGGGACTGGGGCTTTTCTGATTTAAGGTGTCTCCACTTCTTTGGAAACACAAGAGTGTGATCATTGTCCTAAGCAAAAGAAAATCTTCCTTGCTCTACACTGTGGCCGGATGACTTCTTTGCGACAACACTGCAAAGTTCATGGATCTCATAAGTGGACTGAACTTGAGTTTCCCCCATGTTCCTGCTTCCCACCTGCTTCAAGGCAAAAGGGACTCCTCTGGAGCCCACAGCATTCCCTGCTCCCAGTCCCTGACACTCTCAAACAGCACCAGCCCCAGCTCATGCAAGAGAGCTGCAGAAAGGTTCTCTTGCAAAGAGAGTAGCTTGGGATGAGAGTGCTCTAAGAGTGCTCTACTTGCAATAGGTTTTCCACCGAGAAATCTCTCCTAACTTTGTTCTGCCTTCTCCTCTTCAACAGACAACTGTGTCCAAAGGCAGAAAATGCCCAACAACAGCTCTGTGAGCGAGTTCGTCCTGCTGGCATTTGCAGACACGCGGGAGCTGCAGCTCTTGTACTTCGGGCTCTTCCTGGGCATCTACCTGGCTGCCCTCTTGAGCAACGGCCTCATCCTTACTGCCATAGCCTGCGACCACCACCTCCACACCCCCATGTACTTCTTCCTCCTCAACCTCGCCCTCCTCGACCTGGGCTGCATCTCCACCACTCTCCCCAAAGCCATGGCCAATTCCCTCTGGGACACCAGGACCATCTCCTATCAAGGATGTGCTGCCCAGGTCTTCCTTTTATTCTTCTTCGTTGGAGCAGAGTATTTCCTTCTCACTGTCATGGCCTATGATCGCCACGTTGCCATCTGCAAGCCCCTGCACTATGGGAGCCTCCTGGGCAGCAAAGCTTGTACCCAGATGGCAGCAGCTGCCTGGGGCATTGGCTTTCTTCATGCTGTCCTGCACACGGCCAATACATTTTCCCTGCCCCTCTGCCAAGGCAATGCTGTGGACCAGTTCTTCTGTGAGATCCCTCAGATCCTCAAGCTCTCCTGCTCAGATGCCTACCTCAGGGAAGAAGGGGTTCTTCTGTTTGGTGCTTGTTTTGGTGTTGGCTGCTTTGTTTTCATTGTGTTGTCCTATGTGCAGATCTTCAGGGCAGTGCTGAGGATGCCCTCTGAGCATGGTCGGCACAAAGCCTTTTCCACGTGCATCCCTCACCTGGCCGTGGTCTCCCTGTTTATCTGTACTGGCATGTTTGCCTACCTGAAGCCCCCCTCCATCTCCTCACCACCCCTGGATCTTGTTGTGGCAGTTCTGTACTCGGTGGTGCCTCCAGCAGTGAACCCCCTCATCTACAGCATGAGGAACAAGGAGCTGAATGATGCAGCGAGGAAATTCTTTGGATACATGCTTCAAACAAGTATTTGCATAAATGTTCCTTCAACATTAATCACTTGCCTGTAATCCAATCAGAGTAATAATGTTTCTGAAATAAACTCTTAGGAGAAAATTATTTAATTATCTTTCTTTATTATCATTTCCTAAAACATTTGATTTTGATTTAATCTTTTTCTCTGTCTCCTATATTTTAATTCTTTTGGTTTTGTTTTTGTTTTGACTTAATCATCTGACATACCTATAGAACTGGGCAGCCTGTGTACATAAAGAAAATAAAGAAGCCATGAGAAATTGTTTTGTCTCAGTATCCCTCTCATCCCATCTCTTATGGAGCTGGGGGAAACTTGTACCCTGTCTTGGACAGATAACCCCAATGTTTTTTGCCAAGCACCATGATATATGCCATAGAATATCCCTTTGGTTCAGGCTGGGTCAGATCTCACAGGAAGTTCCCCTCCCATTCTCTTGCCCACCCACATCTGACTCACTGGTGTTGCAGGGTGAGAAGCAGACAAGGCCTTGCTGGTGTGCAAGGGCTGCTCAGTGTCCTAGGATCAGCTAGGACAGAGTTAATTTTCCTCCTAGTAGCTGGAGGGTGCTGTGATTGGGATTTAAGATGAGAAGAATGTTGATAACACACTGATGCTTTAATTGTTGCAGATCAGTGCTTACTGTTGCCTCTCTCCACGCTATCCCAGCCCAAGAGACAACATCTATTGGCTGCCTAGACATCTGCTCCCCGAGCAGAGACACCAGAGACCGACACTGCATGTCTAGCTCAAGCTCAATTTATTGCTGCGTAACATTGCCTCTTATACCTGTACACGTGACCGCCCCGGATACTTGTGACCCCTTGCTCCACCCACTGTCCCTCCCACTTTTCCTCCCACACTTACACCAAGCCAAGGACTCTTCAGCTTCTCCTCTGTCCTGCCAGTGGACAGGCTGCGGGTGAAGCAGGAGCTTTGAGGGGACAGACCCAGGACAGCAGACACAAACTGGCCAAAGGGCTGGCCATCTGATGTCATGATAAACAATATATAGGGGTGGCTAGCCGGGGTCAGGGGGCCGGCTGCTCAGTGATAGGCTGGGCATCGGTCAGTGGGTGGTGAGCAATTACATTGTGCATCACTTGTTTGAACACTTTATTATTAGTATAATAATAATAATATTAGTTATTATTATTTTCCTGTCTTAACAAGCTGTCTTTATGTCAACTCACAGGCTTCAGTTTCCTGTTTCTCTCCCTCATCCCAGATAGGGAGGGGGGAGGGTGAATGAACGGCTGTGTAGAGAGCTTAGGTGTAGAGCTTAGGGATATGGTTTAGTGGAGGACTTGTTAGCATTAGATCAGAGGTTGGACTAGGTGATCTTGGAGGTCTCTTCCAACCTAGACTATTCTGTGATTCTGTGGTGTTTAGCTGCCAGCCAGGTTAAACCACAACAGTCCTTTTGGCGCCCAATGTGGGGCATGAAGGGTTGAGATAATGACAGATCTGACCAGAGTGCGTTAAACTAAAATTAGTATAAATATTATACCTGCTTAATAGTTGCTAGTCACAATGGTGATTGCTTTAATCTCAAGTCTGCTGTACCTGTTTTCCAAAGTGAGTTTTATAGCACGTTACTTACTGTACGTTCTCCCTGTCGTGTTGTTTATCCTTTCTGGGCCCTGGTTTAAGGTCATTATGGTATTGTGCGGTGTAACAATAGCTTATGATATGATGAAATTTCTGGTCATGATCCTAACCTGGTATTTGTAATCAGCAGTGTCGTTGACTCTATACTTTGGAAACCATATCTCAGAAACTATTAACAATTAAACCTATTGCTTTTTTTTTTTTTTTTTTTTTTTTTGTCAGGGAACCCATCTGTGGAGGGGACAGGGGAAGATATTTTTTCCTACTTGTTCACTCTTCTTTTCTCCTTCAACCACCTTCTTATCCTCTAAGTTAGTTACGATAGTTCTCCAAGATGCTGAATATCCTTGGGATGTTCAAACTAGCATGGTGTTATTGTTATGTCTCCTGAATGAGCTTCAGGTTTTGTTTAATGTTAAACAACTACTTAGGAATCTCATCCAGAGATCTGTCCTGCGGCTCAATATTTCTGAGTGGCAAGGAGTGTGGGAGAATATGGGCAGGCACCTAGAGCAGTGGGCACCTCCAGTGTTTTGGAAATTCACCCCAACCAACTGCAAAATCCTAAAAACCTGGTGGAATGCTTGAAAAAAGGGTGTCATGACTCTGTAAGTTCCAAAGAGACACAAATCACTGTAGGTGCTGGGGTCTGGACTATGCCTATCGAGCTGCAATTGATGCTACTATCAACCTAGTGGCTACTCCAAGTCCTGTGACAGGCCCAATGGCCCCTCCAGCCCCTGAAGCTTCTCTGGCTCCCACAGCTGCTCCAGCTTCTGCAGCCACTGCAGCTCCCACAGCTGCTCCAACTCCTGCAGCTGTTCCAGCTCCTGCAGCCGCTCCAGCTCCTGGAGCCGCTCCAGCTCCTGCAGCCGCTCCAACCCCTGTGATGGGCCCAGTGTGTATTCCAATCCCTGTGGCAGACCCTGTGACTGGGTCAGAGAAACAAGCTGTAAGCAGTGCAAGCTGCCCCTGTAGACAAAGTGAAAAAATGGTATAGAGACTCAGGTCATTTAGAATGCAGAGAGAGAGAAGACGAGGCTAGACCGTCAGAGATGCAGGAGGATGAAGATGAGGATGATGAAAAATCAACAGTAATTATCCGAAACTTATACCAGCGTGAGCTATGAGATGTGCAAAAAGATTTTGGTTGCTGCATAGGCGAGCAGCTTGTCACCTGGCTGCTCCAAGTGCTGGGATACTGGAGCCAATTGTGTGGAATTAGAGGGCAAGAAAGCCAGGTGGCTGGGATCCCTTGCTAGAGATGCAGGCATTGACAAAGCAATTGGAGATGGAGCATGATCTTACAGCCTCTGCAGGTGTCACATGTCAGCTGTGAGGGAAAGGTATCCCTTCAAGGAAGAACTTGTATGTCTAACAGGCAAGTGGACAATTATGGAGAAGGGAATTCAGTACCTGAGGGAATTAGCATTACGGGAGGTGATTTGTGAGGACCTAGACAACAGACAAATATCCACAGATCCAGATGAAGTCAAGTGTACACGACCCATGTGGCGGAAGTTTGTACAGAGTGCACCATCATCATATGCCAGCTCATTGGCAATAATGGCCTGGAAAGAGGATGAGGAACCCACAGTGGATGAAGTGGCTAAACAACTCCAGCAGTATGAAGAATGTCTTCTTCCTTACAGGCCTGCATCTTGGCTGTGGAGAAACTTTATGACAAGGTCCACCAACTTGAACAGAATTTACCTTCCTCCCCACCTGAACAAACCAGTGTCCAGCAACTAATAGAGAATACTTTGGAGAAACTCTGAAAAAGTCCACCAACCTGAAGAAATATTATTTTCCTCCCCAGCTGTACAAACCAATGTCTCAGATAGCAGGTGTAAGTGTTCATCCACGCAAGGAAGACGATATGGTAGGTACACACCCCATGCCACCCTGTGGTTTTAACTACATGACCATGGAAAGGCCATGAGAAAACAGGATGGAAAATGTACCTTGATGCTAGAGGCACAAGTACGTGAGTTGCAAAATAATACAATCGGGAAAAAGGGGTTATCTGAAAAACTTGCTACTTCAACTTCCAGCAGACAGTCCTTTAGACACAGAAACGAAGATTCTGACTAGGATTAGAAGGGCCTTGCCTCCAGCCAGGGGGAGGAAAGGGTCAGTCGAGTTTATTGGACTGTATGGATTCAATGGCCTGGCACGTCAGACGCACAGAAGTATAAGGCTTTAGTAGACACTGGTGCACATTGTACTGTAATGCCATGAGGCTATAAAGGGCCAGAACCCGTCTGTATTTATGGGGTGATGGGGGGATCCCAGCAGTTAACTGTATTGGAGGCTGAAGTGAGTCTAACTGGGAATGAGTGGCAAAAGCACCATATTGTGACTGGCCCAGATGCTCTGTGCATCCTTGGCATAGACTATCTCAGAAGAGGATATTTCAAGGACCCAAAAGGGTTCCGGTGGGCTTTTGGCATAGCTGCCTTAGAGCCAGATGACATTAAGCAGTTGTCTACCTTGCCTGGTCTCTCAGAGGACCCTTCTGTTGAGAGGTTGATGGGGGTTGAAGAACAGCACATGCCAATTGCTACCACAGTGGTGCATTGGCGGCAATATTGCACTAACCAAGACTCCCTGATTCCCATCCATAATCTAATTCATCAACTGGAGAGCCAAGTCTCTTTGGTATGGAAGAGGATGGCTGAAATATAAATATGGAGTGGCCTGGCAGATTGATTACATCATACTCCCTCAAACCCACGATGGCTAGCACCACTGGATGGGCTGGAAACATATCCTGTGCTCCATGCCACCACCCGGACCACTATCCGGGGCCTTGAAAAGCAAGTCCTATGGTGACATGGCACCCCTGCCCAATCAAACCCGTTATATACTGTAGAAGGGGATAAAGTCCCTGTAGTGCACATAAGAGATGTGCTGGGGAAGACAGTCTGGGCTACTCCTGTGTAGGAAAAGGCAAACCCATTTGTGGGATTGTTTTTGCTCAGGGACCTGGATGCACTTGGTAGGTAATGTAAATGAATGGTGAGGTCCGTTGTGTACCTCAAGGGGATTTAATACTGGGTGAGAATAGCCCATGAGTTGAATTGTATTATGTTAATTATTATATAATATTGAATGTCATCACTACCATGATTGCTGTATACCATAGATGAAAATGGTGATTAATCAGAATATATTGGAAAGAGCATGACATAAATGGTATGCAATTAGGGGTGGATATATGTCCTGGTTTCAGCTAGGATAGAGTTATTTTTCCTCCTAGTAGCTGGAGGGTGCTGTGATTTGGATATAAGATGAAAAGAATGTTGATAACACACTGATGCTTTAATTGTTGCAGATCAGTGCTTACACAAAGCCAAGGACTTTTCAGCTTCTTGCTCTGTCCTGCCAGTGGGCATGCTAAGGGTGAAGCTGGAGCTGGGAGGGGACAGACCCAAGACAGCTGACCCAAACTGGCCAAAGGGGTATTCCACACCATCTGACATCATGCTAAACCATATATAGAGGTGGCTAGCCGGGGTCAGGGGGCCGGCTGCTCGGTGACAGGCTGGGCATTGGTCAGCAGGTGGTGAGCAATTGCACTGTGCATCACTTGTTTTGTACACATCATTAGTTGTAGAACTATTATTATTATTATTATTTTCCTGTTCTAATAAACTGTCTTTATCTCAACCCAGAGGCTTCACTTTCCCATTTCTCTCCCCCATCCCAGAGAGGGAGGGGGGAGGGTGATCACACGGCTGTGTGGTGATTAGCTGTGGACAAGGTTAAACCACAACATTTACCTTGATCCGCACCCTTAATAGTAGTATTGAAATGCTCTTTTTAACCCTAAAATTCTTAACAAACCTAAACAAAACCATAAACCACAATGTTGTCCATACCCTAACCACAGACATCACACCTGAAATAGAACACTAAACACTTCCGCTAAATTTTCCTTAATCTCAGAAAGGTGAGCTCTACTCCCTAAGGTGAGCCCTACTCCCTAATCCCATACATGAAAAACTAATTCCCAAAGCCCCTGATCCTGTGCATTAACCTCCTCATCTTCAACCTCACCTAACCCTTAACTTAAGGTGGTGGGCCGCTTGAGGCAGGGCAGGAATTGTGAGACTTCTCTGCAGTCACATGGCATTCAAAGTTGACTATCAGGGGCCATTGAGCTAATCAGCTTGTGTGCCACAAGTAGGAGATTGGTGGGAATGCTCTGATGAGCTCAGCTCTGCCTCAGGATATCCTGCCCCAACAGGAGGAATGTGACTGTGGCAGTGATTGTGGGGTCAATTCTGTCTCTGCAGTTGATGGGGCAGCAGCAGGAATGTGTCACATAAAGGGACTGTGAGGTCACTTCTGTCGGGAGTACCTGACAGATCATCCTTGACTTCTACCTGGGATCTGTACTTTTAGGCTGACATCTGCCAGTGGCCCTGCTAAGCTAGCAGAAGGCACCTGGTTGGCATGCTGACTGTGGGATCCCCTCTGCCTACGTACCCAAGAGGACCCAGGCAGAACGAAGGTACAATATGGGTTGTCCTGTCCCTTCTGCTCGAGTCCATGACTGGACAGCAGGAGGCACAAGGCTTGGTTGTGTCTAGCCAAGAAGCTGCAAGGCCCAGCAGCAGGAGCATGGCTTGGAAGATGCTGGTGAGGTGACTTCTGTCTGGTTGACTGATAATGCCACATAAGGCATTAAGTACCTCAGCCTTCACCTATTATCACCAGGTTTTCCCCCACGCCCATTAAAGATGATCGTTCTCCTTAATCCTCTTTTATTAAAGTATTTATATAAACAGTTTTTATTTTCTTTGACAGTAATGGACAGATGGAGCTCCATCTGGGCATGGCCCTTTTAATTTTGATCTGCACAGCCCCATAACATTGGAACATCTGGAACAGACACAGCTCCAGACAAACTGACAGCATGCATGAGAAGGAAGCACAGGAGAGGTGGAACCTGGCAGACTTTCATCCCCTACCCTTCTGTGGCTCTATGCTGCAATTCCATTCAGCTAGTTAATCCTGTATTATCCAAACTTTCCTGCAACTCCTGATACTGCTGTCTTCTCAGAGCTAGGACAATCACAAAAAGGTAGAGCTGTCTATCTGCAGAAATTAACGGTTGACATAATGGAGCGCCAGTGTGGGAGAACCTTGAGAAACTGCAGCATTTGGCCTAAAGGAATATCTTGATGTTTACAAGGAGAAGAGCCTAGTCCTGCATCAGTGAAAGAGTAATCTCACACATCCGGGCAGACTGGGACCCTGCTGACAGAGAAGTGCCCAGGAGGAGGGCCTGGGCACCACGAGGGATACCATACAAGCAGTGGTGCCTTCTCACCAGGAACCGGGCCAGCTTCCTACTGAGCTGCCTTACAAGGAGCATGGCCACCAAGAAAATCTCAGTTATTGGACTCATCACAGATCACGGGAGACACCACACGGACAAGGGTCTAGAGCTAGCCATGAAAGATGGGCAAGTCTGGGAGTCCCTTGGACAGCCTGGTGTGGAGAGGAGAAAGGATATTGACAAGGCTGAAAGTCCAAACAAGAGCAAGATCTTTGTGTCACTGGCTATGGCTGTTGTCTCTGCCACTGAGGCCTATGAGGAGACAGCCTATCATTAAAGCACCAGGGCCTCACTGCCTCCTCACTCCCACCCGTGCACCAGGCAAGGGTTGTACCATTCCCCTGCACTTGGCAATACACATCCCCATCTACTACTGCCCCAGGAAGAGCCCTGAGCTATGTGTGAAGGGAAAGGATCTCCCTTCCCAGTGACCTGGGGTCCAAACCTGGCCCTTATGCATGGTGAAACACATCCAGTTTTCCCATGCATCAGTGTCACCTTCACATTGCCTTTGCCTACTTGTCCTCACTGCCTCCAATGGTCTGCTCTAACGAGCTCCAAGGATGGCTATGTCAGTTCTGGCCCTCAGGTTTCCTGACTTCAGGAAACTTGCATCTGATTTGGACTTCTTGAGAGATTTCTTCAATTCCTCTCAGTGCCTGAGGTTCGTGGGCTCATCACCAAAGCCCCCAGAGGGGTGATTACAATGCCATGGTCTGGGCCTCTGCTGCTGAGCTGGGCGGGGCTTCTAAGACACAGAGCTCCTGGCAAGAGGGCCCTGGTGCAGAGAGACAGCTCTGCCCAGGATGAGATCCTCTGCACAGTGCAGCAGCGCTGGGGCTCTGACCACAGGTGGCAGGGGGAGAGGAGAGAAGGTGAGAGGGCTTGGAGGCAGTGAGCAGCGCAACAACAGAGGGCAGTGTGTGGCAGGACACATCTGCAGACTCTTGACACCATGAGTCTCTGGCAGCAGGGCCATGCAGGTGGGGTTGCCAAAGGGATCTTCTACAGCTGGCACATCCGATCGCTGATAGCATCTGTCAGGATGGGTCTCTCTGTTTCTCTAGCGAGGAGTAGAAGATGCTTTAGAGAATGGCATTTATGATTGGAGTTCTTCAAAAGGAAGACAAAGCCTACCTGAAATGCAAGGCTTTTTCTGCAGCCTGTGCTTTCAAATTCCTGCAGTGAAGTCGAGGCAGGTTTGATGTAATGAGTTGTCAGGACTGTACAGCAGACTGAGACTCCTAGAGCATTGCAGTGAGGGACCAATATGTCATTAATGAACTTCATAAAGTCCCTTCCCACACCTCTGCCCACACACTGCACCAACATCATCATAGTGGTCCTCTCAGGTTTGACCCAAGCTGATCTTGAGGAGCTGCAAACCCTTTGATACCCAGTGCCCTGTCTTTGGGAGGTGTCTGCCAGTTTGAGGTGAGCACAGATTGTTTGCAATGAGCATGAGCTGCGTCCTCTGCAGGCAGAGCTGCAGCACAGGAGGGTCTGCTGCGTGTCCGTCTGTCCCTCCCTGGCCTTGCCTCCCCTGGCAGCAGCACGCTGGCATTCCTCCTGGCTTCTCCACCTGGCCGTGCTGCTGCTGTTCTTGTTTCCAAGCTGGCTGCAGATGGTGGCTTCAGATGCACATGGAGTGAGCCCTTGGTGTGCTTGGAGGAAGGGGAGTATGGGGACAGGGTGAGGGGTCTGGAGATGTGCAGTTTGGGCCTGGATTCTTTTGCTTCCAGCAGTGTCCCGGTTCTTCTTGGGTGAACCTCTCAGTGCAATTTTTTCTGCAGATCAGAGGTGCCAGCAAAGCTCAACTCAAACCATGGAGAGGATCCACAGGATTTCACTTGGAATGCAGGAGAAATGAGCAGGAGTTCTGCCTTAGAGACTCTACTTAAGAGTGGTAGTTCAGCTAGAACAAGAGACACAACTATAAATCCACCTATGTTCTTTACTTATGGCTGTAAGACAGTACTGACTCCTGTTGCAGAATAGAAGAGAATGCCCTGCTGCAAGGGACAGCCTCAGGCAGTATCAATAAAAATACAGGAAAGGGTCTGCCAAATGTCTGCCTGGAAGCCGGATAACACTTTGGCAAGCTGAAAAGGAAATGGAAAACCTTATTCTCCGATAATTCCATTGTTAATTATCACCATCTTTCTGTTCTTTAAGCAGGACACAATCCCAAAATCAGCAAATGCCCAACAGCAGCTCTGTGAGCGAGTTCCTCCTGCTGGCATTCGTGGACACACGGGAGCTGCAGCTCCTGCACTTTGGGCTCTTCCTGGGCATCTACCTGGCTGCCCTCCTGGGCAACGGCCTCATCCTCACCGCCATAGCCTGCGACCACCATCTCCACACCCCCATGTACTTCTTCCTCCTCAACCTCGCACTCCTCGACCTGGGCTATATTTCCACCACTCTCCCCAAAGCCATGGCCAATTCCCTCTGGAACACCAGGGCAATATCCTATCAAGGATGTGCTGCACAGGTCTTTATATTTGTCATCTTGATTACAGCCGAATTTTATATTCTCACCATCATGGCCTATGACCACTACGTTGCCATCTGCAAGCCCCTGCACTACGGGAGCCTCCTTGGCAGCAGAGCTTGTGCCCAGATGGCAGCAGCTGCCTGGGGCAGTGGCTTTTTCAATGCTGTCCTGCACACGGCCAACACATTTACAGTTCCTCTCTGCCAAGGCAATGCTGTGGACCAGTTGTTCTGTGAGATCCCCCAGATCCTCAAGCTCTCCTGTTCAGATGCCTACCTCAGGGAAGTTGGGGCACTTGTGTTTAGTATTTGTTTGGCCTTTGGTTGTTTTCTCTTCATTGTGGTGTCTTATGTGAAGATCTTCTCGGCCGTGGTGAGGATGCCATCTGAACAGGGCCGGCACAAAGCCTTTTCCACATGCCTCCCTCACCTAGCCGTGGTCTCCCTCTTTCTCAGCACTGTTGTGTTTGCCTACCTGAAACCCCCCTTCATCTCTTCCCCAGCCCTGGATATGGTGGTGGCAGTTCTGTACTCAGTTGTACCTCCAACACTGAACCCCCTCATCTACAGCATGAGGAGCAAGGAAGTCAAGGATGCCTTGATGAAACTTATGACTAGGTGTGTTTAAGACTCAGTGAATTGCCCCTCTCCTTTTGCATGTAACACATAATGTTAATTATAACAGAAAAGCAAATCTTCTGTACATTTTTGTTGCTGTTGATGTTAGTTAATATTACAGGATGTTCTTAGTTATAATTTAGCCCATGTTGCCCAGTAAAATATCTTTATTTGTCCCTTTTCTATTTCTTTCTGTTTGTGTTGTGTTTACAGCTCAGAGATTCTGTACACGAGGAGCGTGTCTCTCTGTGAACATAAGCAAAGTAAAGCAGCCTGCACTGTCTTCTTTGTCTGATATCCTTCCTGTGAGACCTGGCCTGGCTCTGCAGGGGCATTGCCATGTGCAGGGGTGCAGAGGAAAAGAGTCTAATCCCAGAAGCACAGCCAGGGAGCACCAGCGCTTGGGGCATGCTGAGCTGCTCTCTTGCCAATGCCACCCTCTCCTGCTGAGCCCTGCTGGTGGGGTCAGGCCTGGTGGCTCCTGCTGTAGCTTGGTGCCAGTGCTGCTGTGGGGCTGTGCTGGGACTGCTGGCAGGGACAGGCAGTGGGCACAGCGGTGGCACAGCTGGCCTCCACTGCAGCACTTCCCTCCTAAGAAGGGCTCTCCTCTGGGCACTGCCTGAAGGCTGAGATCTTCCTGCAAAGCTGCTGTCAGGAAGAAGCCCCAGGAAGAGACTGCAAAGAGGATCTGTGCTTTGCTTCTTTCCATGGGGTCTCAGTGTGGTGAGAGCAGAGTCCCACCATGGACTTCTAGTAATCTATGGCTGGTTTGGAGGTTCTCTGCTGGTGGCAAGTACCCATGGAGACAGCGAATGGTCCCCAGTTCCCAGAGCCCCAGTTCCTGGCATTCTACACCACAAGATGGGGTTGATGGCAGGCTAATGTTTTTTTTTTTTGCAGAGGGAATTAGCAGCTGCCAGCAGAGTCCAGGGGATCGGCCAGGGCAGCGTGCGCGCAGGAGACAGCAGTGAATGGAGCCCACAGAGCGTGAGCCTGTCCAAGGTGGACTGACCAGAGCTCAAGTGCTCAATCTGGTGCCAACAGGCAGAGGAGAGCTCTGCATCCCCAGGGCATGCAGCAGCACCAGCAAAGGAGTCTGGTGAGTGATTCCTCGCAGCCCTGGGACAATGGCAGTGACCCCATGAGCTGGGTCTGCCTCCCAGCCTGCCCAGCACGGCCCTGCAGAGTGCCCCTGTGCCCTGGGCACCACAGCCCACTCACTCTACAGAACAGTTCCGCCAGCTGGGGCTGGGGCTGGGGCTAGGAAGACTTTTCCCCTTTGTGTCTTCTAGGCCAACTTCACGCATACGGCTTCTGCATGTCAATGTGATCTTTGCTGTGTGCAAGGAGCTGAGAGACCACCAACAGGCATGGGGCTTAGACATTGCCTGCAAGGTCCCTCCTGCCCCAGCACCTAACAGGACTGGCACGGAACTGGCTCCCATGGATCAGAGGGTCTGGGAGTCCTGCAGCAGTGCCATGGGCTTGAAGGGTCACAACCAGCTCATATCTACCTGGGCAGATTCTGGCCCCAAAAGGGGGTGTTTTGTAGGTGTGGTATTATGAGGTAAGTGTTGCTGCAGAAATTCCTAATCTGTTCCTAAGTCAATGTCTCTAGAGTGGATTTTGAGTTGAACTCCTTCTCAAGCAGCTGACAGGTCATCCCTTAACTCCTGACTGGGATCAGTCTTTAGGCTCACATCTGCCAGGGTCCATGATAGGCCAGCAGAAGGCACCTGCTTTGCACATGGTTTGTGAGATCCACTCTTCCTAAGTATTGGGTAGGCCCCATAGGGGAAGAGGTCTTGGATAAGCATTGTCATGTCAGAGGTGTCAGCTTTTGCCTAAAGTCATCCTTCAGGACTGCTTTCTGTTTTTGACACAGAGGGGGATGCTGCCTCCAAGATGCCTTGGGGGAAACTGAAGCATACATGAAGCATACATGAGGGAAAAGTTACTCTGGACACACAGGAGCCATTCTGGAACCAAAACCTGTAGGCAGGACACACGCATTTGTGGTGGTGGTTCAGAGCTGCTGGGCACACTGTGCAGAGTGCCCCATGCTGGCTTAGGAGCTGCTTCTTTCTCAGGAACAGAGTAGCCAACAGAGGTGAGACAGATACTCTGAGATCATGAATGTCATGAGAATCCTGCTCCTGAAAAGATGACTGATATAGGGAGGTCAGGAGAAGTCTGGCCAGGAGAGATGTGAGATTTGGGGTAGGGAAGAGGAGCTTGGCCAGCAGAAATTAACAATTTTGAAAAGATAAGAGGGTTCAGGTAATGTACATCCTGCTGTAAAACAGTCATGTGAAGCCCTTCCCACATTTTAACATGTAATTTTTATTCCTAAACCTAAATGCTACTCCAGACCCTGACAGGAACCCACTACTGTAAAGTCTGACCTCATACTATCCCTTGAAGCAAAACTGAGCCCAAAGCACCTTTCCCTTACCTTTACCCTCTTGCTCACCCTGATCCCAGCCCTTACCTCTAGCATTAAAATGCTTTATTTAACCCTAGAGTTCTTGGCAGAAAATCCCTAAACAAAACCCTAAAGCAAAGAGCTTTCACAAAACCTAACCACAGACCTGACAACCAAATACTCCTGTTAAATATTTGCTTTATCTAAAACCCAGAAAGGTGAGCCCTAATCCCATACATGAATAATTAACATCACAAGCCCCTGTTCCTCTGCATTAACATCCTCACATTCAGCCCCTCTACTAAGCCTTAACTTTAGGCCCTTCACCCCCTGGGGCAGGGCAGGAACTGTGAGGTTACTGTGCAGTCACATGGCATTCAAAGATGAAGGGGCCATGGAGCTTGTGTGCCACAAGTAGGAGACTGGTGGGAATGCTCTGATAAGCTCAGCTCTGCCTCAGGATCTCCTGCACCAGCAGGTGGAATGGGACTGTGGCAGTGACTGTGAGGTCAGTTCTGTCTCTGCAGTTGATAGGGGAGCAGCAGGAATGTGTCACATAAAGGGACTGTGAGGTCACTTCTGTCTGGAGTACCTGACAGATCACCCTTGACTTCTACCTGGGATCTGTACTTTTGGGTTGACATCTGCCAGTGGCCCTTGTAGGCCAGCAGAAGGCACCTGGTTGGCATACTGGCTGTGGGATCCCCTCTGCCTACATACCCAAGAGGACCCAGGCAGAAAGAAGGCCGCAATATGGATTGTCCTGTCCCTTCTGCTCGAGTCCATGACTGGACAGCAGGAGGCACAAGGCTTGGTTGTGTCTAGCCAAGAAGCTGCAAGGCTAGCTGCAGGCCCATGGCTTGGAAGATGCTGGTGAGGTGACTTCTGTATGGTTGACTGATAGGCCACAAGACTGACAGGCCGCAAGAAGGCTGATAGGTTGGGATGCCTGCTTCAGGAGACTTCCACCCTGATGGAGCTTTCCTTGGTAGTAGGAAAGAGCGGGAGAGAAAAAACTGCCACAAAGTGTACCTTGGAAGTTATATATTGGCCATGAGGAGGAAGAAATGTCCCTTAAAAGGTTGTGCTGTGTTGTCAGAGGTCATCTAAAGAGTGTCTGTGATCAGACCATGGCTTTGTGTTTCAAGGAACAGCTGGTGAGAGTTGATGAGACATGGGTGAAGGCAAGGGATGAGAGCAAGGTGGTGAAGAGAGATGGGTTTCTGCAGACTTCAAGGAAATAGGGCAAAGTGTGGGATAGCATAGGAGAGCCTGCAGAGGAGAAGGCAGAGGGTGTTAGTAAGAATGGAAGGCCGCAATAGCCCTGAAGTTTTTGTCCCTTTGGCTAGAGCTTATGAGGTGATACGTTATATTAATTGTGATGCAACCTCATTGATTCTTTTTAACCCTGTGCATTGGCTCAGAGGTGTCATTCCACTGTTCTTTTTGTGGCATCACACTGCCCATTACATCCCACAGACATCCAGTAAGAGCCTGAGCTGAATGTGAGGGTACAGGATCTCCCCTCCCAGTGACTGTGGTCAGGCCTTCGCCCTTCTGCTTCACTGGAAATAACCAGGACTTTTCTCAGCACAGTGCTTTGCCCGTCTGGTACAATGGCCTCCAATTATCTGCCCTAACAAGTTCCTAGGGAGGCTTTGTTAGTAACAGCCCTCAGTGGGCCCATTAATACTCCAAGTCACTTCAACTTTTCCTTTTGACTTTACTTGCTCAATAGGCTACATCATTCTCTTCTCAGTATCTGAGCTTCATATACTCAGCACCATAATACACCATGAAACTCATTAAAATGCAGAAACTCCTAACATCTCTTCCATAGTTTTCTTCACAGCTTGTGCAGCTAACTACAGAGCTTGCATGGATTTGTTAAGGAAGGTTTCAAAAAGCACCTAATAACGATCTTTTCTCATTTTAAAGGCTGAATTTTGCTGCATTTCAGTTTTGAGCATCATTCTCCTTTTGCTATTGATTTATGGTGACCTCTTTGGAGGACATAATTGGGAGGAAAAGCAGAGTCTGGAGGTCTGACACCTCCATTGCCAGCAGTTGTCTTCATCCCTGTAACCGCAGCCCAGCTCAACACATGAAACCTTTTCTAAGTCAGGAAAAAAATGAAATGAAATGAAACAAAATAAAATAAAATAATTTTGAAATGACCAATGGAATCTGAGAAATTCATCCAGAATCTTAGTAGATACCTGGACATCCATGGTGTCTCATGGGTTTTCTGTGGAAAACTCAGGATGAAAAATAAAGAAAATATATCAAGTGTCTGTAGCTGTACCCATGAGCTTGGCCTCTTTTGGGAAATTGTCCCTTTCCAGCCATGAAAAACTAAACTGATCAATGTGAAAAGACCTGTCCAGTCAATAGAGTAGGGCAAAGTCATACTACCTGTGCTATAGATGCAGAAGGCAAAAAGAATTGCATTGTGTCTTACACTAGTCAAGGACGTGTAACACAGGTCATGCAACTTTACCTTAGTACTGACAAGTTCATCACTGAACGATGCTACTAAGTTCTACATCTACACATTGGCTCTCCATTCGATGAACCAGCTCATGGATAGGAATCAGGGAGTCTCAGTTAATGAGACACTGACTCAGGTGTGCCACCATTGGCACCTGCTGTTCTTCAACCCTCAGCAAACCCACAACAGACGGATTCTGTGGAAGACCAAGCAAGGCAGACAACTGTTTAACGTCCTCCATCTCCAAGGCAGCTATGCCCAAGCCCCACCGGTACCCTCTTCAAAGTATCCTCTCCTGAAGTAGTCTATGCCGAGGATGCACATAGCCTCCGGGCCATTCCCACGGGTGCTTTTGCCATTCCTTCCCAGTTAAGACTCACTTCAGACTCCAATACAGTTAACTCTTGGGATCTCCTTGTCACTCCAGAAATACATGTGGGTTCTACCTCTTTATAGCTTGATGGCATTAGGGTACACTGTGTACCGGTGTTCAGTAGAGCCTGATACATTTGTGGGTCTGATATGCCAGGCCATTAAATATACGTAGTCCAGTAAACCTGATTGTCCCTTTCCTCCCCGCCTACCCCTGTCTGGAAGAAGGAACCTTCTAGTCCTGATCATAGTATTCATTACTGTGTCTGGTAGATGGCCCACTGGAAACATGTCCCACCATGGCACAGTCATCCCGTGGGGCAGGGGAGAGGGAGCTGACAGCCAAGGGACACATTTGGGTGCAGAAGGTGCAGCCCGGCAGAGAGAAGTAGTCAGTGGGGTGAGGGAGGAGAAGCAGCCCAAGGGGTGGTGCTGCTTGTGAGGACACGTTTGTGCCAGCAGCCTGAGTGGGCAGCAGCTGTGAACAAGCGAGGGAAGGCCAGGAGGCGCATGCCAAGAGTGTTCTTGCCAGCAGAGACAAGGCTGGCACTGAAGGCAAGGGGAGAGGCCGGCCCAGGGCAGGGGGCTGCAAGGGCCATGCTGAGTTCCCTGCCCCTAAAGCACCCATAATGGCCCTCAGCAGATGTGCTGTCTGGCATGCACTGGTAGGTCCTGGCATGCATCAGAGAGCAGCAAGGAGGGCAATGGAGAGGGCTGGGGTGAGGTGGGTGTCAGAGCCCCACGCAGGGGCTGGCTGTGGATCCCCTGTGTTGCAGCCACCACACAGAGTGTGGCAGGAGGAGGGCTCTCTGTAGAGCCTGGCCCTGGGCTCTTCCTGACATCCCTGCAGGTCCTGGCAGGCTGCGGTGAGGTACCCCTCATCCTTCCCTCCTGTACTCCCAGGGCACATGGCTGCCTTCTTCCCAGATCCCTTCCCACCAAGAACGTCTGACACTGCTTCTTCCCAAGCTGGGCCTTGCCCAGGATTAGTCCCCTGCAGGGGCAGAAAATGGCCCTTGTCCTTATGGATTTTCATGGCCTTCTTCTCAGTACATGCTCTTCTCATGCTTGAACTCTTTTACTGAATACAGAGGCCTAGGAGAACTTTTTGATACAGGCTAATAGAGAGAAATCATGGGGTCCCTCAGCGCCATCTCTTTCTGCTGCTATGAAGTGGCTATGAGACATGGATTCGCTATCAGATCTTTTATTCTGACAATCTCAGCAGTCTCCATGACAGGACAAGATATGAGAATACATGATATTCCACACAGTAAAACACTTTTACTGTGAGGGATACCAAGCTCTGGATCATGTTTCCCCAAACATGGGCAAGTCCCTATCACTGGAGATACCAAAGCCCAACTGTCAATGGGCCTGGGCTGCCTGGTTTAGGTATCTGTGCTCGGCTAGTGGGGGTGGGCTAGATGGGCTTTGGAGGTCCCCTCCAGTCTCAGTGAACCTATCACTCTGCAGTGCCTGGCAGTGTTTCTGAGAACTTTTCCGCAGTATCTCCAAACCAGCTGGACACCAGGAGCTTATGGGCCAGAGGATCTTTTGAGGATGAACTCATTCATGATGTAACCCTGAGGACAATGTGGAGCGGGGATTACAAATGTCAGCAATATCTCAACCCACAGCAGTGTTTTCTCCCCATGCTTCCACTCTTCTGACCCTTCTTTCCTTCAGGCTTAGAGTCAGAAGGGACCTCTGCAGGTTCCCAGTACCAAGATCTGCTCTGAGCAGGGAGAACTTTCACATCAGATCAGGCTGATTCCTCATATGTTTCCTCCTCCTCACTTTTGAAAACTGAACTTCTAGGGGCACTAGCTGGAAGGCCAGTTCTGATTCAGTGGTACTACAAGACAACAGTGTGGAAGACAAGTGTGACCAGCACCAAAACGACCATGTTCTGCTGCTGTCAGTATTCATGGGTCCAAGAAAGTGGTGACCTTAACTCAAAGGCTGCAGGGAGGGAATGCCTGCCAGGGCAGAAAAGGGCAGCCCCAAAGGACACCAGGTCTTTTCCACCACGTTGCAGCAAGGAACTTCATGCCACAACCACTGCTGTACCTGAGAAGAATGTATGAGAAATGAGATCCACAGAAACTGACTACCTGCTGGTTCCTTTATTTAGTTAGTTACAAAAGGTTAGCAGCATCTCTACATGAGGTCTTTGGGTTAGAAGAAAAGGTAGAAGTTAAAGGAAGAAAAATATCTTAATTTTATAAAATAAAATTATATATAAAAAAAATAGTATATTGGAATAATATTGAAAAAGATGAACAATTTTTGAAATGTTTTTGTCTTGTCGAGGTATATTTCAGGGAATCACATACAGAAGATGGGTTCCTCATTGAAATAATTAATATTGCAATAACATCCTCAGTGCCTCCTTGAGCTCCTTATTCCTCATGCTGTAGATGAGGGGGTTCATTGCTGGAGGCACCATGGAGTACAGAACAGCAACCACCAGATTTAGAGCTGGGGAGGAGAGGTAAGGGGGCTTCAGGTAGGCAAACATGGCAGTGATGACAAACAGGGAGACCACGGCCAGGTGAGGGAGGCACGTGGAAAAGGCTTTGTGCCGACCATGCTCAGAGGGCATCCTCAGCACTGCCCTGAAGATCTTCACATAGGACACCACAATGAAGACAAAACAACCAGAGACTAAAAAAACACTAAACATAATTGCCCCAACTTCCCTGAGGTATGCATCTGAGCAAGAGAGCTTGAGGATCTGGGGGACTTCACAGAAGAACTGGTCCACAGCATTGCCTTGGCAGAGGGGCAGGGAAAATGTAGTGGCCGTGTGCAAGACAGCAATGAGAAAGCCACTGCCCCAGGCAGCTGCTGCTATCTGGACACAAGCTCTGCTGCCCAGGAGGCTCCCGTAGTGCAGGGGCTTGCAGATGGCAACGAAGCGATCGTAGGCCATGACAGTGAGAACAGAATATTCTGCTCCAACCAAGAAGAATAAAAAGAAGACTTGTGCAGCACATCCTTGATAGGATATTGCCCTGGTGTTCCAGAGGGAATTGGCCATGGCTTTGGGGAGAGTGGTGGAAATATAGCCCAGGTCTAGGAGTGCGAGGTTGAGGAGGAAGAAGTACATGGGGGTGTGGAGATGGTGGTCGCAGGCTATGGCGGTGAGGATGAGGCTGTTGCCCAGGAGGGCAGCCAGGTAGATGACCAGGAAGAGCCCGAAGTACAAGAGCTGCAGCTCCCGTGTGTCTGCAAATGCAAGCAGGAGGAACTCAGTGACTGCACTTCTGTTGGACATCTGTTTTTTTTGGGATGTGATCCTGAACAAAGAAGAGGATGACAGTAATAAAGTACAAGAAATGTATCAGAGGAAAACTAATTCAATTTCTCATTTAAAATCACCAAGTAAATTGTCCACTTTCAGGCAGATGTTTGTCAGGTCCCTTTCATGTGTCCTGACTGATGCTGCCTGAGGATGTCTGTTGGAACAGGGGGCTCTGCTATTGGCAATGCAGAAGTCAGTCCTTTCCTACTGTAAGAAGTGAAGAGGAACATGGGAGAATGTCAGTTTCACTTCCCTCCTGATATGAAATGAGTTTTTCCCCAGTTTTGCTCCCAGTTTACCAAACTGCAGAGCAGAGCTGTGGCGGCTTATATATCTATACATGTATGTATAGATATACATATATAGATATATATATCTATATATGTATGTATACATGTATGTATATATATATTGTTATGGCTGTCCCACCACACCTCAGAACATATTCTAAGCCACAGATCCTGGTGTTTCTGCTGTAACTGAAGAAGTGAATCCTTGTGGGTCATCATCAGAGAAATCAGGATCATCATCACTTTAGTGCAGAGTGTCCTTCAGGGAGGACAGCCAGTCTGCTCAAGTCTGGTCCCAGCTGTCCTGTGAGAACTGCAGGAAAATTCTACTCACATGTTTGAAAAAAACCTTGACGCTGCTGAGAGCAGAAGAATCCAGGCCCAAACTGCACATCTCCACATCCCTCACCCTGTTCTCCATAATCCCCTTCCCCCAAGCACACTGAGGGCTTACTCCATGTGCATGTGAAATCCCCCATCCCCAGCCAGCCTAGAAACAAGAACAGCAGCAGCACGGTCAGGTGGAGAAGCCAGGACGAATGCCAGCTAGCTGCTGCCAGTGGAGGCAAGGCCAGGGAGGCACAGATGGACACTCAGCAGACCCTCCTGTGCTGCAGCTCTGCCTGCAGAGGAGGCAGCTCTTGCTGGGGACACCAGGGGTTTGAGGGCAGAGGCTGTGCTGGTGGGAGAGTAGAGCAATGGGTGTGTCCCAGGGAAGGTGCCTGCCCTGCAGGGGATGGCAGGGAGGTGCCTGAGCCCTCCCTCACACAGCATTTCTGGCAGCAACTCCTTCTCAATGCCTGCCCATTTCCCTGCCAAGAGCCAGATCAGTGTTACCTCAGTTAAAATCTGAGGGGAGTACAAACATGATGTTGGTGTAGACTTTAAGGTTAGGTAGCTGAAGGGACTTTATGAAGTTCATCGCTTCCATATTTTTCTCTCAATGCAAAGGTCTAGGAGTATCTCTCTCCCAAACAATCCTGACAACAAATTGCCATGAAACTTGCCTCCCCTCCACTGCAGGAAAAAAAAGCACAGACTACATAAGAAACCCTACCATCTCAGTCTTCTTGAAATATCAGTAATAAATGCCATTCTCTAAAGCATGTTCTACTCCACTTTGGAGAAAGCGGAAGAGCCATGCTGACAGATGTTTACAGCTGTTGGATATGCCAGCTGTAGAAGACCCCTCTGGCAACCCCACCTGCATTGCCCCGCTGCCAGAGATGCACGGTGCGAAGAGTCTGCTGATGTGTCCTGCCACACGCTGCCCTCTGTTGTTGCACTCCTCACTGCCTTCAAGCCCTCTCTCCTTCTCTCCTCTCCCCATGCCACATGTGTTCGGAGCCCCCAGCCCTGCTGTCCTGTGCAGAGGAGCTGCTCCTGGGCAGAGCTGCCTCTCTGCAGTGTTACCTGCTTGCCAGGAGCTCCCGTTGGGCCCAGGAGCCTGGCCCAGCTCAGGGCCCAGCACAGCATCCCCAGCTCAGGGATGCAGCACAGCATCTGACCATGGCATCGCTTGCTCTGTGCCATTGGGATCCCTTGAGGTGTCCCCAAGGCCTCAGGGCTGAGAGCTCCTGAAGGCAGCAGGGTCTCTCCTGGGGTGTGGTGTTTGAAGCAGACTGAAGTCATCAGCACTGCTCCTCTCTGAACACAGGAGACACTGATTTTAGAAATGTGTTTTGTGCTGTTAGACTGTGGTTGTCAAATATGAAAAGAAATGATGCCCTCCCTTAAACCCTATTGGGTTCCTCCTGCATGGCAGGACACCTTGATCATGACAGGCAGGGATCATTTCACCTGTCTGAGCTTTCTTCAACATTTCTTTTAGGAACTGAGAAAGAAACATCTTGTTCTTTGGTGTCCCAAAAAAAAAGGGGTGGGGTGGGAGGGGGGAGGGCGCGGGGACATGCTAGAATGCTCTAAAATGGTTTCCTTGAAGGCAATAGAACACTAAGATACCATTCTTTGAGTTTCCCCAGCTGTCCCTCTGGAAGATTCTCTACCCATAAACAAATCTCTTCTTCCTCTTTTGCATGAGCAGCATGGTGACTGGGATGTGGAACACCCTCATCATTGTGCTGGTAGCTGCAAGCAAACACCTGCAGATGCCTGTGGCTTTTTTCCCTGGGGAGATATGTCCTCCTTGCAGACCTTGTACAGCTCCACCACCCTGTGCCAGATGCTGGCCAGCTTTCTGACTGGGGACAGCACCCCCCTTTGCTCACAGAGGTGGGAGTCCTATCAGCTGCACCTTCTGCATGACCAGAGTTCTTCCTGCTGGGGGCCATGTCCTATGGTCAGCCCTGGGCTGTATGCCATCCCTGTTCTCTGCAAGGCTCGTGAAGTGTAAGGTCTGACTCCAGAAGGCAGCTGTACCTGAACGAGGGGAATTTCTCTCATGTACAGTAATTATTTCTCCTCCTTGCAGCTAGAGTTCTGTGATCCCAGTGTCATGCACTGTGATTTTGCCCCATTTCTGGAGCTGTCCTGCAGTGCCATGGTGATACTCATGGTCTTTGCCTTCATAATCTGCATCTTGGTTCCAATCTTCCTCTTCCCTCCCAAGTGGTTTCCATGTGTGTGTGTCCTGTGTTGGCAGGCGCAAGGCCATATCCACCTGCTCTTCTGTCCTCACGAGTGTCACTGTTTTCTATGATACTGCTGTCCGTGTCTGTGTGAAGCCCATAACAGTCCTTCTCTGAGATTTAATCCAAGCCCTTTCCCAAACCTTCATTATCCCCCAGTCAGTCCTCAGGTTGCTAAGCAGTGGTGTGGGAAGGGTGAAAGAGGTGCTGGTGGAGCTGTGGATGTTATTACAAGACCATTCTCAAAGGCCTTGGAAAGGACAGATTGATCAGAGATATTCCTTGGGACTTGGAAAAAGCAGACGTCAAACCCTTCTACTAGAAGAGCAAGCAGAAGAATGATTAATCCTAACCAATGATTGAAATGGCAGTCTTAAATCTAGCCCTCAGCCAAGAACTAAACTATAAGCCTCTGGTGTGGTTTAACATGACCGGTGGCTAAGCACCACACCGCTGTTCGCTCACCCTCCCCCCTCCCTCTCTGGGATGGGGGGAGAGAAACTGGAAGTGAAGCCTGTGAGTTGAGATAAAGACAGTTTATTAAGACAGGAAAATAATAATAATAGTGATAGTAGTACTACTACTAATTATGTGTATCAAACAAGTGATGCACAATGCAATTGCTCACCACCCACTGACCGATGCCCAGCCTATTCCCAAGCAGCCGCCCCCCCGCCCCGGCTAGCCACCCCTATAAATTGTGTAGCATGATGTGAGATGGTGTGGAATAGCCCTCATGATGTCAGATGGTGTGGAATAGCCCTTTGGTCTGTTTGGGTCAGGTGTCCTGGCTCTGTCCCCTCCTAGCTCCTGCTGCACCCCTAGCCTGCCTGCTGGCACGACTAAGTGAGAAAAGTCCTTGGCTTGGTGTAAGCATTGATCTGCAACAATTAAAACATCAGTGTTATCAACACTTTTCTCATCCTAATCCCAAACACAGCATCCTACCAGCTACTAGGAGGAAAATTAACTCTATCCTAGGTGAAACCAGGATATATATCCACCCCTTATTCCATACCATTCATGTCATGCTCATGTTACACCCTTTCCAATACATTCCAATTAATCACCAATTTCATCTATGGTATATAGAATGTTCACTGAGTTTGCATAGTCTGTGAATGATGTAGGGTGCCACCTTTCAGAGCAGTCTTTCAGGGCAGAAGAGATGATGTGTGATGTTGGAAGCCCGTTCTTGTTCCATCACATCCCTGTACTTGCCCATTTCTATCAAAATTCATTCATTATTATTATTTGCATATCTATTACTGTGATGCTATTAATAGGACATGGACATACAGCAGTCATGGTAGTGATGACATACAATATTATATCATAATTAATGTAACTCAACTTATGGGCTATTCTCACGCAGTATTAAATCCCCTTGAGGTACACACCGGACCTCCCCATTCTTTTGCGTTACTCACCAAATGCATCCAGGTCCCTGAACAAAAGCAATCACACAAATGTGTTTGCCTTTTCCTGAGGCAGGAGTAGACCAGACTGTCTTACCCAGCATGTTTCTTACATGCACTACAGGAACTTTATCTCCTTCTATAGTACGTAACCTGTAGGGAAGTCTACTGCCTCCCTGGGGCCAGGGTCAGGGATGTTGCCAGAAAGTTTCCTAACCTGGTTTGTGCCTCTGATTACTATCCACTATTGATAGTCGAGGCTGGCAGTGATAATATTGAAGAGAGAAGCCTGAAGGCTATCAAACGGGACTTTAGGGGACTGGGGCGGTAAGTGGATGGAGCGGGAGTACAGGTAGTGTTTTTGTCCATCCCTACAGTGGCATGGAGGGGTACAGAGAGGACATGGAAAGCCCACCTCATAAACATGTGGCTCAGAGGTTGGTGCCAACACAGTTTTTTTTTTTTTTTTTTTTTTTTTTACCATGGGGCACTTTACTTTGCACCTGGCCTGATGGCTGCAGACAGGTCCCACCTATCTCTAAGGGGAAAACAGATCCTAGCCCAGGAGCTGGCAAGGCTCATTGAGAGAGGGCTTTAAACTAGGTAAGAAGGGGGACAGGGCTGAAATAAGTCTTCTTAGAGGTGTGCCAGGGGGAACAATGGCAAGCCTGGGGGAGAAGGCAATGGCCCAACTGAAGTGCATTTACACTAATGCATGAAGCATGGATAACAAACAAGAGGAGCTAGAAGCCATCATGCAGTAGGCAAGCTATGACTTGGATGCCATCACTGAAACATGGTGGGACCACTCTCAAGACTGAAGTGCTGCAATGACTGGCTATAGGCTCTTCAGAAGGGACAAGCAGCACAGAAGGGGTGGTGGTGTGGCTCTCTATATTAGAGAGTGTTTTGATGCTGTGGAACTTGAGGCTGGGAATGATAAGGTTGAGTCCCTATGGGTTAGGATCAGTGGGATGGCCAACAAGGCAGGCATCCTGGTGGGGATCTGTTACAGACCGCCAAACCAGGACAAGGAGACAGATGAGGAATTCTACAGGCAGCTGGCAAAAGCTGTGAAATCGTCAGCACTTGTTCTTGTGGGGGACTTCAACTTCCCAGACATATCGTGGAAACACAACACAGCCCAGAGAAAGCAGTCTAGGAGGTTTCTCAAGAGCGTAGAAGATAGCTTCCTGACACAGCTGGTTAGTGAGCCTACGAGGGGAGGTGCCCCGCTAGACCTTCTGTTCACAGAGAAGGACTGGTGGGAGATGTGGTAGTTGGGAGCTGTCTTCAGCAGAGTGACCATGAAATGGTAGAGTTCTCTATACTTGGCGAAGTCAGGAAGGGGACCAGTAAGACTGCGGTCTCGGACTTCCGGAGGGCTGACTTTGAGCTGTTCAGGACACTGGTTGGCAGAGTCCCTTGGGAGGTGATTCTGAAGGGCAGAGGAGTCCAGGAAGGCTGGGCAGTCTGCAAGAAGGAAATCTTAATGGCTCAGGAGCGGTCTGCCCTCATGTACCCAAAGACGAGCCGGTGTGGAAGAAGACCGGCCTGGCTGAACAGAGCATTGTTGCTTGAGTTTAGGAGAAGAAAGAGGGTTTATAATCTTGGAAAAGAGGGTGGGCAACTCAGGAGGACTATAAGGATGCTGCAGGGTGGTGCAGGGACAAAATTAGAAAGGCCAGAGCTCACCTGGAGCTCAATCTGGCTACTGCCATTAAAGATAACAAAAAATGTTTTTATAAATACATCAACACAAAAGGGAGGACTAAGGAGAATTTCCATCCTTTACTGGATGTGGGGGGAAACTTAGTTACCAGAGATGAGGAAAAAAATGAGGTGCTTAATGCCTTCTTTGCCTCTAGCTTCTTGCTAAGGAAACCACTAGACAGACTGCTGATAGATGGGTGAGTTTGAACTCACTGAAACTCAAAGCAGCAACTGGTTGCCAAGGATTATTTATTGTCTATACCTACAGAGGAAGCCTAGTTCTATAAGTATATTTGATGACCTGATCAAATCAGATTAATATTTAACTAAAATGTTATCACATATTTGCTAAAATAATAGTAAAGAATATTAATAATGAAAGATTCTCTGAACTCTTTTTGGATATGCTAGGAGAATGAATAAATTGATGAGAACTTTACTGATGCTTTAAGAAACATGTTAATTGTTTGTTTATAACATCCTTCAGTTCCTGGTTCCTCATGCTGTAGATGAGGGGGTTCAGTGCTGGAGGTACCACTGAGTACAGAAATGACACCACCAGGTCCAAGGATGGGAATGAGTTTGAAGGGTGTTTCAGGGAGGCAAATGTGATAGTGCTGACAAATATGGAGACAACAGCCAGGTGAGGGAGGCACATGGAAAAGGCTTTGTGCTGGCCCTGCTCAGAAGGCATCCTCAGCACTGCCCTGAGGATCTGAACATAGGACAGCACAATGAAAACAAAACAACCAAGGACTAAATAAATGCTACACACGAGAGCCCCAACTTCCTTGAGATAGGCATCTGAACAGGAGAGCTTGAGGATATGGGGGATTTCACAAAAGAACTGGTCCACAGCATTGCCATGGCAGAGGGGCAGGGAAAATGTATTGGCAGTGTGCAGGACAGCATTGAGAAAGCCACTGCCCCAGGCAGCTGCTGCCACCTTGGCACAAGTTCTGCTGCCCAGGAGGCTCCTGTAGTGCAGGGGCTTGCAGATGGCAACGTAGCGGTCATAGGCCATGATGGTGAGGAGAGAATACTCAGCTCCAAGCAAGAATACAGAAAATAAAACTTGTGCGGCACATCCTTGATAGGAGATGGTCCTGGTGTCCCAGAGGGAATTGGCCATGGCTTTGGGGAGAGTGGTGGAGATGCAGCCCAGATCGAGGAGGGCGAGGTTGAGGAGGAAGAAGTACATGGGGGTATGGAGACGGTGGTTGCAGGCTACGGCGGAGATGATGAGGCCATTGCCCAGGAGGGCAGCCAGGTAGATGCCCAGGAAGAGCGCGAAGTACATGAGCTGCAGCTCCTGCGTGTCTGCAAATGCCATCAGGAGGAACTCGCTCACAGAGCTGCTGTTGGGCATTTGCTGATTCTGGCCATGGGGTCCTGCCCAAAGAGTAAAAACGCAGTAAGTTAGTACAAGATTAACTGATGATAACTAATTCAGCTTGGGCCTCCCAAGCAGATGTTGCTCAGGTCCCTTTTTGAGTTATAACTGACACTGACTGAGGGTGTCCCTGGAATCAAGGGACTTTGTTGTGGTCAATGTAATAGTCAGACCTCATCTATAGCAATAAGGAACGGGGAACATGTGGTAATCCTTCTTTAAATTCACTCCTGATATCAAGTGATTATCCATTGCTCTTCCAAATTCACCCAAATGCAGAGCAGGGCTGTGAGAAATTCTTTTTTGTATATTTTCATTCCTTCTGCACTACAAGTGAAACCCTGTGGATCCTCAGATACAAAGCAACTGTCCCTTTAGTGCAGAGTGCCCTTCAGAGGAGATAGCCAGTCTGTCAAAAAGGGCTGGTCTCTTCTGCTGACATGTCTAAGAGCTGCAGGAGAACTAAACGTTCACCTGAAAAGAACCACGACACTGCTGAATCAGGGCTCAAAGTGCACATCTCCAGATCCATCACTGTCCCCGTACTCCCTTTCCCCCAAGCACACCGAGGGCTCACTCCACGTGCACGTGAAACCCCCATCACCAGATAGCCTGGAAGGAAGAACAGCAGCAGCACATCCAGGTGGAGAAGCCAGGAGAAATGCTAGCGTGCTGCTGCCAGGGGAGGCAAGGCCAGGGAGGGACAGACCCTCAGCAGACCCTCCTGTGCTGCAGCTCTGCCTGCAGAGGATGAAGGTCCTACAGGGGACACCGGGATTTGAGGGCAAAGGCTGTGCTGGTGGGAGAGCAGGGTGTGTCCCCGGGAAGGTGCCTGCCCTGCAGGGGATGGCAGGGAGGTGCCTGAGCCCTCCCTCACACAGCATTTCTGGCAGCAGCTCCCTCTCACCAGCAGCCCATGTCGCTGCTGGGAGCTGGTTCTGTGTCCCCACATCCCCTCCCTGTCCACGCTCACAGACCCGATCCCACAAGCTGTGTCCTCAGCTCTGCCCTGCAGGGGACTCCTGAGTACAGGGCCATGTCCATGGGCATCACAGGGGTTGCAGCTCCTAAAGGTCAGTTCCAGTAAGCCCTGAGGATGTTGTTGAAGTCTTCAAGCTGAAGTGGCTGAAGTGACTTTATCTTTGTTCCTGACACATAGATCTCTCTCTGCAATCAGTAGTCTAGGAATCTCAGTTTCCTGTACAATCCAGACAATCCATTGTCATGAAACCTGCCTCCTCTCCACTTCAGGAATCTGAAAGCAGAGAAATGAAAAAAGCCTTCCCCTTCACATAAACCAAGCCTTGGTCTTCCTCCAGAAATGCCCCCTCATACATGCCATTCTCTAAAGCATCTTCTAGTCCACATTACAAGTTGAGTGAGACCCATCCTGACAGATGCTATCAGGCATCAGATGTGCCAGATGTAGAAGACTCCTCTGGCAACCCCACCTGCATTGCCCCGCTGCCAGAGATGCA
>MU014195.1:96599-144918 GCA_011075105.1 Heteronetta atricapilla
ACTTTATTGATGACATAACTTCAACTCTCTCTTATTGAGGGCATAACTTAATCTCCTTATTGAGGACAGGCTCCCTTCTTATACCATTCATGCTACAGCAGTACTTTTCCCCTAACTATTAATTGGTCAACAACTTTGCCCCAAAACAGCAAACACCCAGCAACTTCCAAGTCTTAGCTTTCCATGCTGGAGAAGAAGCAGTCTGAGACAGCAAGGCATCTCCTGAATCACCCTTCTTTGTTCCCTCTAAACTCTTTCCATTCCTGATGGCCGCATCATTAAGAGTCCAATGTTATCACCAACCATGTGGCTTGTCGACCCCCATGGCCACACTCACAGAGGTGGGAGCACTGTCAACTGCACTTTCTGCATGACCAGAGTGCTTCCTGCTGGGGGCTATGTCCTGTGGTCAGCCCTGGGCAGCATGCCATCCCTGTTCTCTGCAAGGCTCAGGAAGTGGAAGGTCTGAGTCCAGAAGGCAGCTGCACCTGAACCAGGGGAATTTCTCTCATGTACAGTAATTATTTCTCCTCATCCCATATACAGTGTTATAGACACTTTCCCTATACGTTGAGCAGGCATCTTGAGCAGAACACCAATCCCTCCCTCAAAGCCCTTGCCATTCCCTTAACCCTGGAAAGTGACCTCTAATTCCTAAATGTTAAAATGAATACCTAATGCCCAAAGCCCTCCAGCATGCACACAGCACGTCATCTTCAACATCCCCTAGCTTCATGTGCTTGTTCCTTTGGGGCAGGGCAGGGCCTGTGAGGTCCTGAAGCAGTCACATGGCATTGGGAGAGGCATGTGAGGTGACAGGTATCTGATCAGATCAAAGGCCGCAAGGAGGAGCTGGCTGGGAATGCTGTGATGAGGTCAGGTGTGTCTCAGGATCTGCTGGGCCTGCAGGAGGCACATGGCTGTGAAGGAGGCTGGGAGGTCACTTCTGTCTCTAGAGCTGATGGACCAGCAGCAGGAATGTGGCACAGATAGGGGCCATAAAGGATACACAAGGCACTGAAGATGATGGTGAGGCAACTTCTGTTCTGGTCATGAAGGCTGATGGGAGTCATGCTTGAGGTATAGTTTGTGAGACCATCGAATCATAGCCTGGCTCCTGTTGGAAGGGACCTTAAAGATCACCTACTTCCAACCCCCCAGCCATAAGCAGGGTTTCCCCCCATGAGATCAGGTTGCCCAGGGCCTCATCTACCCTGCTCTTGAACAGCTCCAGGGATGGGGCATCTCTAAGGTCTCTCGGCAACCTGCTCCAGTGCCTCACCTTTGTCTAAGTGAAGAATTTCCTCCTAACCTCTAATCTAAATCTCCCCTCTTTTAGTTTAAAACCATTACTCCTTGTCCAGTCATTATCAGATTGAGCAAAGAATCACCCTCCATCTTTTTTATAAGCCCCCTTTAAGTACTGAAATGTCAGAAAGAGGCCACCCCGGAGCTTTCTCTTCTGTAGAATGAACAGCCCCCAGTATGATGGAGAGAGGCTTGGCAACTACATCAGCCAGTTCCCTCAGGACCCTGGGATGCATGTCATCATGGCCCATAGACTTGTACTTGTTTATTTTCATCAGGTGGTCTCCAACTTGCTCTTCACTTGCAACAGGTGAGACTTTGCCCCCCAGCCTCCATCTATGGGTTCAATGAAATGAAATACTTGGAAAGACTGACTGGCACTGAAGACTGAGAAAAAGAAGTTGCTGAGTTCCTCATTCAGCACAGGGGGTATACTCTCCTTGGCCTTTTTTTTTTTTTTTTTTTTTTTTTTTTTTTTTTTATCCTGAGCCATGTATCTATAGAATACCTTCCTGTTATTCTTTGCATCCCTTGCCAAGCCCAGTTCCACCCATGCCTTTGCATTCCTTATCCCATCCCTGCACATCCAAAACTGAAGCATGTGTGAGGGTCTGGGAAAAATAACCCTGGATTCATAGAAGCCATTTGGAAACAAAACATTTAGGTAGGATGTACAATTTGATGTTGCGAGGTGGTGCAGGGACAAAATTAGAAAGGCCAGAGCTCACCTGGAGCTCAATCTGGCTACTGCTGTTAAAGACAACAAAAAATGTTTTTATAAATACATCAACACAAAAGGGAGGACTAAGGAGAATTTCCACCCTTTACTGGATGTGGGGGGAAACTTAGTTACCAGAGATGAGGAAAAAAATGAGGTGCTTAATGCCTTCTTTGCCTCAGTCTATAGCAGCAAAACCAGTTGTTCTCTGGATGCCCAGTACCCTGAGCTGGTAGAAGGGGATGAAGACCAGAATGTGGCCCCCACAATCCATGAGGAAATGTTTGGTGACCTGCTACAGCATTTGAATGTACGCAAGTCAATGGGGCTGGATTGGATCCACCTGAAGGTACTGAGAGAACTGGCAGAAGAGCTGGCCAAGCCGCTTTCCATCATTTATCGGCAGTCCTGGCTATCAGGGGAGGTCCCACTCGACTGGCGACTAGCAAACATGACGCCCATCTACAAGAAGGGCCAGGGGGTAGGCCTGGGGAACTATAGGCCTGTTAGTTTGACCTCAGTGCCAGGGAAGCTCATGGAGCAGATTATCTTGAGTGTCATCATGCAGCACTTGCAGGGCAACCAGGCAATCAGGCCCAGTCAGCATGGGTTTATGAAAGGCAGGTCCTGCTTGACGAACCTGATCTCCTTCTATGACAAAGTGACACACTTAGTGGATGAGGGAAAGACTGTAGATGTGATCTACCTTGACTTCAGTAAGGCTTTTGACACCGTTCCCCACTGCATTCTCCTCAGGAAACTGACTGCTCATGGCTTGGACTGGCATACGCTTTGTTGGGATAAAAACTGGCTGTATGGCCGGGCCCAGAGAGTTGTGGTGAATGGAGTCAAATCCAGTTGGAGACCGGTCACTAGTGGCGTCCCCCAGGGCTCAGTACTGGGGCCAGTCCTCTTTAATATCTTTATCAATGATCTGCATGAGGGGATCAAGTGCACCCTCAGCAAGTTTGCAGACAACACCAAGTTAGTTGCGTGTGTCGATCTGCTTGATGGTAGGAAGGCTTTGCAGGAGGATCTGGATAGGCTGGACCAATGGGTGGAGGCCAACTGAATGAAATTCAACAAGGCCAAGTGTTGGTTCCTGTACCTGGAGAAAACAATCTCAAGCAGTGCTACAGGCTGGGAGAGGAGTGGTTAGAAAGCTGCCTGTCAGAGAAGGACCTGGGAGTATTCGTTGACAGTCGGCTGAATATGAGCCAGCAGTGTGCTCAGGTTGCCAAGAAGGCCAACAGCATCCTGGCCTGTATAAGAAAGAGTGTGGCCAGCAGGTCCAGGAAAGTGATTGTCCCCCTGTACTCAGCTCTGGTGAGGCCGCACCTCGAGTACTTTGTTCAGTTTTGGGCCCCTTACTACAAGAAGGGCATGGAGGTGCTTGAGGGAGTCCAGAGAAGGGCTACAAAGCTGGTGAATGGTCTGGAGAACAAGTCTTATGAGGAGCGGCTGAGGGAGCTGGGACTGTTCAGCCTGTAGAAGAGGAGGCTGAGGGGTGACCTTATCGCACTCTACAGGTACCTTAAAGGAGATTGTAGCGAGGTGGTGGTTGGTCTGTTCTCCCTGGTGACAGGATGAGGGGGAATGGGCTAAAATATCACCAGGGGAGTTTTAGGTTGGATATTAGGAAAAACTTCTTTACTGAAAGGGTTGTTAGTTACTGGAATAGGCTGCCCAGGGAAGTGGTTGAGTCACCATCCCTGGAGGTCTTTAAAAGACATCTAGATGTAGAGCTTAGTGATATGGTTTAGTGAAGGACTTTTTAGCATTAGGTCAGAGGTTGGACTCGGTGATCTTGGAGGTCTCTTCCAACCTAGACTATTCTGTGATTCTGTGATTTTGTAATTCTGTAGAGAGGCAGACTTGATGGGCATACTGGGGAGGGTGCTCCTTTAGGCCCTTTTCCCTCCTGACTACAATATTCCACTTCTCTCTGAAGAACAGAGTAGCCCACAGAGGTGAGACTTACTCTGATATCATGGATGTCATCAGAAAGTAAATCCCAATAAAATATGGGGAGGTAAGGAGCAGCCTAGACAAGAGAGATGTGAGATTTTGGGTTGGGAAGAGGAGCATGGACAGCAGAAATTAATGATTTCATAGAGGTAAGAAAATTCATGCAATGCCGATGCTGCGGTAATGATGACGTACAACAGTCATTTATGGCCCTTACCTTATTTGAACCACTGATTTTAATCCCTAAACCTAAATGCTCCTCCAACACTCTGATGGGAATCCACTACTCTAATGCTTGAACTCAATATATCCCTTGAAGCAAAACTCAGACCATAGCCCCTTTCCCTTACTTTTACTCTCTTGCTCACCCTAATCCCTTCCATTAATACTAGCATTAAAATGCTCATTTTAACACTAGACTTTGGGCAGACCTAAAAATACCCCTAAACCACAGAGCTTGCCCATACCCTTACCACACACCTCATATCCACAGAAGAACTCCAAACCTTCCCATTAAAACTTTATTTACTCTCTAGCCCTAGTCCCATGGGAACTAGAAAAGTGGTCAGCTTTGCCTCAGGATCTCCTGCCCCAACAGGAGGAATGTGACTGTGGAAGTGACTGTGAGGTCAGTTCTGTCTCTGCAGTTGATAGGGCATCAGCAGGAATGTGTCAGGGAAAGGGACTGTGAGGTCATTCCTATCTGAGCTATCTGGCAGGTCACCCTTGACTTAGCCCTGGGATCTGTACTTTTGGACTGACATCTGCAATGGCCCTGGTAGGCCAACAGAAGGCACCTGGTTGGCATGCTGACTGTGGGGTCCCCTTTGCCTACATACCCAGGAGGACCCAGACAGAAACAAGGCCCCAGTATGGGTTGTCCTGTCCCTTCTGCTTGAGTCCATGACTGGACAGCAGGAGGCACAAGGCTTGGGTGTGTCTAGCCAAGAAGCTGCAAGGCCAGCAGCAGGCCCATGGCTTGGAATATGCTGGTGACTATGTATGATCAGACCCTAACTTTGTGTTTTAAGGTGAGGGCTGATGAGACATTGGTGAAATGACAGAAATGCTGGGATGAGAGCAAGGTGGTGAACAGAGATGGGTATCTGTAGTCTTCAAGGAAATAGAGCAAAGTGTGGGACAGCATAGGAAAGCCTGTAGAGGAGAAGGCGGAGGGTGCTAGCAAGAATGGAAGGCCCCATCAGCCCTGATGTATTTGTCACTTTGGCTAGAGCTTATGAGGAGATGAGATATAGTCATTGCAGTGCAGTCTCTTTGCTTCCTTGCACCCCTGTGCAGGGGTGAGGAGGTGTCAGACCAGTGTTCTTCTCTTGGGATCACACTGCCCACCACATCCCCCAGGAAAATTCCTGAGGCAGACATGGGGGTGTCGGATCTCCCCATCCAGTGATTGGGGTCAGTCCTTGACTCTTCTGCTTCACTAAAACCAACCAAGACTTTTCTCAGCACAGTGCCTTTGCCTGTCTGTAATCATGGCCTCCAATTATCTGCCCTAGCATGTTCCCAGGAAGGCTTTCTTAGTAACAGCCCTCAGTGGGACCCATTAATACTACAAGTCACTTCAACTTTTGCTTCTGACTTTACTTTTTCACACAGTTGCATCATTCTCCTCTCAGTACCCAAGTTTCATTGACTCGGCACCAAAATACACCATGGAACTCATTAAAACACAGAAACTCCTAAGGAACCATATGTCTCCCACAGTTTTCTTCAGGTCTTCAAGACTTGTAGAGCTATTTGGAGAGCTTTCACGATGTAGTTAAGGAGGAAGTTTTCAAAGAGAATCTAATAAAAATCTTTCCTCATTTTAAAGGCTGAATTTTGTTGCATTTCAGTTTTCATTTGTTGCATTTCATCTTTCTCCTATAGGTAGTGGTCTAAGGTTTCTCCTTTGAAGCCCAGCTTAGGTAAGAAGAGCAGGGTTTTTCCTATTTAAAAACAAACAACAGGAAATCATGCTGCAATTTTCAAAAAAAGCAAAGTTCAAGTTCCTCATTTTGTTACCTCCAGTGATATTTACCTTCCCAAAAGGATGACTCTACATGATGTATTTTACACTGAGAAAGAAGAAATTTAAAATAATAGTGTTAATATTAACCCATTATCATACTAACTCATTGATAAATGATGAGCTTCTTGCTAAGGAAACCACTAGACAGACTGCTGATAGATGGGTGAGTTTGAACTCACTGAAACTCAAAGCAGCAACTGGTTCAATGAGAGCAGTCTGAATGAGGAAAGAGTAAGGGGAGGGCAAACCAGGAGAACCATGGGAAGTCCGTAGGTTCAGACTGCCATCTGGAATGGGGACATTCAGCATGTTCTGTGGAATCAAGATGGGTTTTGTGGGAGGAGCACGCCACGATATACAAAGTGATGACAATGTCATTGCGGGACGTCTCTCAATTATTTTTCAATGGTTTGGGGAATCTGGAGAGGTCCCAGTAGACTGGAAGCTGGCAAATGTGTCAGTTTTCAAGAAGGGCAAGAAAGAAGACCCTAGTAATTACAGGAGGGCCAACCGTATCCTGCGATGTATCAAGCATGGCATTGCTAGTCTGTCGAGGGAAGTGATTGTCCTGCTCTACTCTGCGCTGGTGTGGCCTCACCTCGAGTACTGTGTGCAGTTCTGTGCACCGCAGTACAAAAAGGATGTAAAACTGTTGGAGAGTGTCCAGAGGAGGGCAACAAATACGGTGAAGGGCCTAGAGGGGAAAACATATGAGGAGCGGCTGAGGTCACTGGGCCTGTTCAGCCTGGAGAAGAGGAGGCTGAGGGGGAACCTCATCGCAGTCTAAAGCTTCCTTGCAAGGCAGAGTGGAGAGGCAGGCACTGACCTATTCTCCATAATCACCAGTGATAGGACCTGTGGGAATGGTGTCAAGCTGAGGCAGGGGAGGTTTAGGCTGGACATCAGGAAGAGGTTCTTCACCGAGAGGGTGGTTGCACACTGGAATGGGCTCCCCAGTGAAGTAGTCACTGCACCGAGGCTGTCTGAATTTAAGAGGTGATTGGACTGTGCACTTAGTCACATGGTCTAAACTTTTGGGTAGACTTTTGCGGTGCCAGGAGTTGGACTTGATGATCCGTATGGGTCCCTTCTAACTCGGGATATTCTATGAATCTATGATTCTATGAATGCAAGTAAAGGAGAACATCAGTGTTTCTTCTCTTGCAATTAATATAGATCATGAAAATTAGCATTTCTTCATGATAGAAATTACATGTGAGACATTTTCTGGAAGGGATTGAATCATTTGAGCTGATGAGTAGTTGCTTTATTAGTTAAGTACTAAAGAAATTACTGGGAATTCAGGCAGAGCTTTGCTGTCTTACCATAAGCAACCAGGAAAAACCTCCTGAGGCCCTGTTGTGTTTGAGGCACTTCCCTGGACTGACAAATGTCAGAAAAGACCTGCAGGAGACTGGAGCCCTTTGGAAAATCAGGTGGAGCCAGGTGGAGTTCCCAGGCCACCTCCACTACCAGAGGCTATCTTTGTCCCTGTAACTGTGGCCCAGTCCAGCCCAGGAAACACCTTCAAAGACAACACCCTAGTTCAGTGGGTTCTTGGGATTCACCTAAATTTGAAATGGCCACTGGAAAACCCAATATACTCTCCCTTATTCCTAGTTGATGGCTGAACATCCATTTACCATCATGAGTCATCTGTAGCAAACTCAGGCTGAAAAACTTAAGTATAGCATGCTTCAAATGGTTGAGCCAGAACACATCAGCTTGCCCCACTTTGGAAAAGGTCCCTGTCCAACTAAGGGTTTGAAAGTGGAAAATGTGAAATGACCTATCAGGTCAATGCTCAGAGTAAGGGAAAGTCACACATGCTGTGCTGGAGTAACAGAAGGCAAAAAGCATTGCATTGTGCCTCAGACTACTCAAGGAGACCTAATCAGTTCAACTATGAGATATGCAAAGTACATTGAGTTGTGTCCTAACATGAAGAAGGATGTAACTTGTTGCTGAAGGAACTCTCTTTTTGTGTCATCACGAATGCAAATACACAAGAACTATACCAAATAAAGGTAACACGTCCCACTCTGGTGGGACGCATTTTAGCGTGGAAGGTGGGGCCCAGAAGAGACAAGGAGTCAAGTCAGGGGTGGGGGAGGAGAAGCAGCCTAAGGGATGGTGCTGCTTGTGAGGACATGTTTGTGTCAGCAGCCTGAGTGGGTAACAGCTATGCGCAGGCAAGGGGAGGCCAGGAAGCGCATGCCAAGAGCGCTCCTACCAGCAGAGACAAGGCCGGGGCCAAGGCCAAGACAAGAGTCAGGCCCAGGGTAGGAGGCTGCACGGACCCTGTCCCTGCAGCAGCCACACTGGCCCTCAGCAGATGTGCTGGCCGGCACACACTGGGAGGTCCTGGCATGCATCAGAGAGCAGCAAGGAGGTGCTGGAGAGGGCCGGGGAGAGGCAGGTGGCAGAGCCCCATGCAGGGACTGGCTGGGAATCCCGTCTGCTGCAGCCACCACATGCAGCATGGCAGGAGGAGGGCACACAGGGCTTGTGGCCATGGGGCAGATCCTGGCCCTCGATGCTCCTTGACTGACTTTCAGGTCCTGGCTGACTGCAGGGAGGGGACAAAAGCTGTGGGCCCCTTTTCTGCTCTGCCCAGGCCAGCAAGAGCAGCCTCCTCTCCCCTGCCCCTGCAGCTCTCGGCTCACTTTGTGCAGCCCTGGCTCTTCAGCCCCAAGCCCTGCTGGGAACCCTCCCCAGCATGCTCCCACTTCTCCCTGACGCTGCTGTTGCCTGCCCACCTCTCCCTACCTCCCTGCCCTCTCCCCAGCCCAGCCCAGACCAGCCCAGCAGCACAGGTTGGGCTGACCCCTGTGTGGTGCCCACCACAGGCTGCTGCAGGTCTGTGGGCATGGCCACCACAGCCCCAGCCCCTTGCAAGGCACCACAGCTGTTGGGACGAAGGCAGCTCTGGGCTGTGGATGTACTGTGGATGACTGGATCAAACTAAAAACAGGTAGGAGGATAAGAAGAAACTTATTTACATAAAAATAATTTTATAATAATATGTTTGAAAAAATAATAAGACAATTTCAAAATATTTCCTAACATTTTTGAGAAACACTGTTACTACTGTTAAAATGATTGGCATATTAGTGATATTTAAGAAGAATATATTCAAATAATTTCCTTACTGCATTCTTCAGTTCCTGGTTCCTCATGCTGTAGATGAGGGGATTCACTGCTGGGGGTACAACTGAGTACAGAACTGTCACCACCAGGTCCAGTGATGGGGAGGAGATAGCGGGTGGCTTCAGGTAGGCAAACAAGCCAGTGCTCACAAAGAGGGAGATCACGGCCAGGTGAGGGAGGCAAGTGTAAAAGACTTTGTGCCGGCCATGCTCAGAGGGCATCCTCAGCACTGCCCTGAGGATCTGCTCATAGGACAGCACAATGAAAACAAAACAACCAAAGACTAAAGAAAGACTAAAGACGAGGACCCAAACTTCCCTGAGGTAGGCATCTGTGCAAGAGAGCTTGAGGATCTGGGGGACTTCACAGAAGAACTGGTCCACAGCATTACCATGGCAGAGGGGCAGGGAAAATGTATTGACTGTGTGCAGGACAGCATTGAGAAAGCCACTGCCCCAGGCAGCTGCTGCCATCTGGACACAAGCTCTGTTGCCCAGGAGGCTCCCGTAGTGCAGGGGTTTGCAGATGGCAACGTAGCGGTCATAGGCCATGACAGTGAGAAGGGAATTCTGTGCTCCAAGCAAGAAGAATAAACAGAAGACCTGTGCTGCACACCCTTGATATGAGATGGCCCTGTTGTCCCAGAAGGCATTGGCCATGTCTTTGGGTACAACGGTGGAGATGGATCCCAGGTCAAGGAGGGCGAGGTTGAGGAGGAAGAAGTACATGGGGGTGTGGAGGCGGTGGTCGCAGACTATGGCAGTGAGGATGAGGCTGTTGCCCAGGAGGGCAGCCAGGTAGATGCCCAGGAAGAGCCCAAAGTGCAGGAGCTGCAGCTCCCGTGTGTTTGCAAATACCAGCAGGAGGAACTCGCTTACAGAGCTGCTGTTTGGCATGGGGTCCTTCTCAAGGAGGAAACATTAATAAATTCAACATACATGAATAAAAAAAAAAAGAGGAAAAAAAAGCTTTAATAAAAGAATGCTACATGAGAAAAACTTGTTCAATTTCTCATATATCTGCCCTGAAAACACTTTTCCCCTTTCAGGCAGATATTTAGCAGGTCCCTTTCATGTGCTCTGATTGATGCTGCCTGAGGGTGTCCCTGGGAGCAGGGGACTCTGCTGTGGGCAATGAAGAAATAAGTCCTGCCCCACTGTCAGAGGTAAAGAGGAACATGGGGTAATGTCAGGTTCCATCACCTGATAATAAAGAATTTCTCCTTATTGTTACTCCCAATTCACCCAACTGCAAGGCAGGGCTGCCAGGATTTATTTTTGTATTTCTGTATAGCTGCCCACCCCACTCCTGAGGACTTTTTCTAGGGCAAAAATCCTGGGCATTTCAAGTGAAACCTTGTGGATCATCAGACACAAGGGGATGGAGCCTTCAGTGCCTAGTGTCCTTTAGAGAGGACAGCCATGGCTGGTTTCATTTGACCTGTGCTAGCAACATTTTGAGCTGCAGAACAATTGTAGTTAGAGGTTTACAGAAGCATAGAATCATAGAATATTGTGACATGGAAAGGACACAGAAGGCTCATCAAAACCCACCCCTGAATCTGTACATCAACACCCTAAAGTTGGTTCATATGCCTTGAGAGGGTTCCCCAAAATTTTGTTCAATTCTGGCAGCCTCAGTGCTGCAACTCCTTCCCCGTGGTGCCTGTTCCAGTGGTTACAGAACCTTGACACTGCTGGAAGCAAAGGAATCTAGGGTCAAAGTGCACATCTCCAGACCTCTCACCCTGTCCCCGTACTCCCTTTCCCCCAAGCACACCGAGGGCTCACTCCACGTGCACGTGAAACCCCCATCCCCAGATAGCCTGGAAGAAAGAACAGCAGCAGCACATCCAGGTGGAGAAGCCAGGAGGAATGCCAGCATGCTGCTGCCAGGGGAGGCAAGGCCAGGGAGGGACAGACCCTCAGCAGACCCTCTTGTGCTGCAGCTCTGCCTGCAGAGGATGAAGGTCCTACAGGGGACACCGGGATTTGAGGGCAAAGGCTGTGCTGGTGGGAGAGCAGGGTGTGTCCCCGGGAAGGTGCCTGCCCTGCAGGGGATGGCAGGGAGGTGCCTGAGCCCTCCCTCACACAGCATTTCTGGCAGCAGCTCCCTCTCACCAGCAGCCCATGTCGCTGCTGGGAGCTGGTTCTGTGTCCCCACATCCCCTCCCTGTCCACGCTCACAGACCCGATCCCACAAGCTGTGTCCTCAGCTCTGCCCTGCAGGGGACTCCTGAGTACAGGGCCATGTCCATGGGCATCACAGGGGTTGCAGCTCCTAAAGGTCAGTTCCAGTAAGCCCTGAGGATGTTGTTGAAGTCTTCAAGCTGAAGTGGCTGAAGTGACTTTATCTTTGTTCCTGACACATAGATCTCTCTCTGCAATCAGTAGTCTAGGAATCTCAGTTTCCTGTACAATCCAGACAATCCATTGTCATGAAACCTGCCTCCTCTCCACTTCAGGAATCTGAAAGCAGAGAAATGAAAAAAGCCTTCCCCTTCACATAAACCAAGCCTTGGTCTTCCTCCAGAAATGCCCCCTCATACATGCCATTCTCTAAAGCATCTTCTAGTCCACATTACAAGTTGAGTGAGACCCATCCTGACAGATGCTATCAGGCATCAGATGTGCCAGATGTAGAAGACTCCTCTGGCAACCCCACCTGCATTGCCCCGCTGCCAGAGATGCACGGTGTGAAGAGTCTGCAGATGTGTCCTGCCACACGCTGCCCTCTGTTGTTGCACTCCTCACTGCCTCCAAGCCCTCTCTCCTTTTCTCCTGTCCCCATGCCACCTGCTGTCAGAGCCCCCAGTGCTGCTGTCCTGTGCAGAGGAGCTGCTCCTGGGCAGAGCTGTCTCTCTGCACCAGGGCCCTCTTGCCAGGAGCTCCCGTTGGGCCCAGGAGCCCAGCCCAGCTCAGCAGCACAGCACCTGTCCATGGCATCGCTTGCTCTGTTCCATTGGGCTCCCTCGAGGTGTCCCCAAGGCCTTGGGGCTGACAGCCCCTTAAGGCAGCAGGGTCTCTGCTGGGGTGTGGTGTTTGAAGCAGACTGAAATCATCAACAATTGCTCTTCTCTGTAGATGTTAGAGAATTATTACAGAAGTGTGGTTTGTGCTGTTAGACTGTGGTTGTCTAACATGAGTTCCCTTTAATGAGTGGCTATTTAATGAGATCCCTTTAACCCTTTCAGGATCCAGCCTCTTAGTTCCTTTATTTAGCAAATGACCCAAATATTTTACCTCTTTTTCTACAAACTGTAGTTTTGACCTGGACACCTTTAATCCCTGCGACCCCAAAAAATTCAATAGACTAACACTAGCTTGTCTTACAATATCCTCATCCTTTCCAGCTATTAGTAAATCATCTACGTATTGGATCAGGGTTGTGCCCGGTACTCTGTTGTATTCTTGTAAAATTTGCTCCAGTGCTTGTCCAAACAATTTTGGAGATTCTGTAAACCCCTGGGGCAGGACCGTCCATCTTAACTGCTGTTTTCTATAGGTGTCTGGGTCCTCCCATTCGAAGGCAAAATAATCCCTAGATTTTTTGTCCAGAGGGCATGCCCAGAATGCATCTTTTAGATCAATCACACTATACCACATATCTTCTGGGTTTAATTTACTGAGCAGTGTATGTGGATTGGCCACTACAGGAAACCTGACTGGTAAGATAGGAGTGTTGAAGGGTGACATACAAGGTTCTAATAGCCCTTGCCGTAGTAGCTGTTGAATTTTGGGTTTTAACGCTCTCCTACCTTCTTCTAAAAGGGGATATTGTTTTATCCTTACTGGTATTTCTGGTTTGTTTATGATCACTTTGAAAGGCCTTATTTTTAATTTTCCTACTCTTTCTGGCGTGTACCAGACTCTAGGATCGATGTTTGCTTCATCTTCTACTTGGAGTGGGCACAATTTAATTTCTAATTTCTTTCCTATCACTTCTAACCCTATTCCTAATTCTATTATTAAATCTCTACCTAACAAATTATACTCAGCCTCCGGTACTAGGAGCAGAGTCCCCTTGTTCACTTTAGAATCTGATTCTATTATTACTTCTTTTATAACAGGGACCCCAAAGGGCTCCCCCTTTGCTCCGATTACCTGGACTTTTTCCATGGAGGTCTTGCATCCAGTGGGCAAGGTTTGGACTGTCGATCTTTCAGCTCCTGTATCTATGAGGAATTCTACCTCCTTGCGCTGAGGACCCACTTTTAATTTTATCAAGGGCTCGATCTTGTTTCGGATCCCCAGCAAATAGAGCCCCTGACACCCCTATTCACTCTTAAACATCCTTTCATCCTCTTTTCTTTGCCTGCATTCTTTCTTCATGTGACCTTTCTTGTTGCAATAAAAACAGGTCACGTTTTTCTGTTCTTGGCTGCCTTTTTCCTCCTTCCTAGGTCTCCCATACGTTGGGTTGAACCTTCGATTCGGTCCAGCCCCCCTTTGTCCTGCTCGCACTGCTGCCACCATCATACGTACTTGCTTTTTCTCCTTCTCTTCTTCCCTTCTAACATACACCTTCTGTGCCTCCCTTAATAATTCGTCCAGACCTCGATCTTGCCAATCCTCTATTTTTTCCAATTTCTTCCTAATATCTACCCATGATTTTGCCACAAACTGGGCTTTAAGTAATGCTTCCCCTACCAGGGTGCCAGGATCTAAGCCACTATATAGTTGCAAATTCTTTCGTAATCTTTCTAACCGTTCCGTTGGAGTTTCATCCTTTTTCTGTTGTTCGTTAAAGGCTTTGTTTATGTTCTGTCCTCTGGGGACAGATTCTCGTATCCCCTGAATTATGATTGTTCTTAAATCTTGCATATGTCCCCGGTGTATGGGGTCTTGATTGTTCCAATTAGGCTGCTGCATTGGCCACTTTGTGTCTGCAGTCGGCCCCTGCTGGTGTTGCTGATCCCAAATTCGCATCCCAGCATGCCTAATCATTCCTCTTTCCTCTGATGTAAAGAGGATTTCCAGGATGGATTGTAACTCTTCCCAGGTATATATATTTGGGCCTAAAAATTGGTCTACTCGTTCTGCCACTCCCAATGGGTCTTCTAGTAAATTTCCCATTTCTTTTTTAAAATCTCTCACATCCCCTGAATTAATAGGAACGGCTACATATCCCATTCCTGGCTGGGGTCCCCCCATCGCTATTTCTCGTAAGGGATATAGTCCCTCCCTTGAAGCAGATTTCTGATTTCTTGCCCTGCTTCTGGTTACCGGCACCTGTGTTTCATGATCCGATTCCAATTCTCCTGAATTTGCTAATTCAGGAAGTCCATTTAGGACAGGAGCCGTTGGTGCGGGCGGTGGAATATAGGGCGGGGGCGGTGTCAGGACTTCTAAATCCTTTCTCTTTTTATCCCGCCCTCCTTTTTCTTTTAAAGGATATAGATGCATCCTCGTATCTGAATTTATCCAGAGGTGCGCATACTCACTTTCTTCCAGACTAAAGGGCTCCTTAGAGTTAACATAAATATTGAGGGCTTGGCATACCCAATCCTCAAAGGAGCCGAACGGGGGCCAGAAAATGCTGTCCCCTTTGATGGGCTTGTTGCCCCACACTTCTATACAATAATAAATCATTTTAACTTTACTCTTTCCCCGCCTAGAAGGGGAATCATTCCAATTCTTAATCATTTGTCCTAACGGACTATCAGAAGGAACAGAGGGTATCCCTACAGCACTGGATTCCCCCCTCATGAGGCCAAAAGGCTTACTTTTCCTCTGCCCCATCTTCTGGAGCACCTTCGCACACACACACACAACGCTTCCCCCTTTTCGTGGCCCAGTCCCTCGCGGGAGGTGGGAACCACACTACCGAGGGGTCCGCACTCGCTTCGTCCGCACTTGGACATCTCACACGTTGTACTCCGGGATACCCAACCCCAACTGAATGGATGACCGGCCTATACTTACCCACCCCGTGGGTCTTCATTCGGGCTTCGTGCACAAAGGTTGCCTAGGGTTTTACCGGTTTTATTTGCTTGTGTCTAATTTTGGGTTCGTCGGTGAAGGGCTCGAGCAGGAGTTTCCATTTCTAGGGGCTGCCGAAATTGGCGGGGCGCCTCCCCTAGAGAGGTTCCTGATCAATCCGCCTTTATCCGAGTCATGGCACCAAATTGTTATAAGTTAAGTTATTTTATTAATAAAGTAAGCAGACACAAGCAAAACAGCGCTGGGTGTCTGGGGAGTCTCTGCTCTGCAACAGCACGCCCCTTCCCTTTCCAGGGTTGCTGTTTTATAGCAGGTGAGTTCCGACTTGTCGGGACTTGTCGAACTGGCTGAGGCTGCACAGTCTATTGTTGAGAGGGGGGGTCGTTGTTCCTCTGCCGGTGATCACGCGTTGTGCTCATGTTCAGGTGGGGGGCTTGTGATGTTTACCCAACACCCCCTCCTGCTACCTGCTTGCTTAATCCTCCCAGTAGGTTCTCCAAATTCCTCAAAAACAATGAACAAACCCCCACTAATTTATCACACCCTTAAAACCTCTTAATTTCCCCCTGTGTTTCAGGACACCTTGGCCATTACAGGAAGGGATCATTTCACCTCTCTGATGTTTCTTTACCATTTCCTTTTCGAACTGAGAAGAAACATCTTCCTTACTCGTGTCCCAAAAAGAGAGAGGGGACCAGAATGCTCTAAAAGGGTTTCCATGAAGAAAGGGGAATGGGACAATAACGCATCATTGTTTGAGTTTCCACTGCTGTGTATATGGAAGATCCTCAGCCTTTAGACAGATCTCTTTTCCCTCTCTTACATGACAGCATGGTGACTGGGATGTAGAACACCCTCATCACTGTGCTGGTGGCTGTAAGCGCACACCTGCAGATGCCCATGGCCTTCTTCCTGGGGGAGATGTGTCCTCCTTGCAGACCTTGTACAGCTCCACCACCCTTCGCCAGATTCCAGCCAGCTTCCTGGCTGGGGACAGCACCCGCTTTGCTCACAGGGGTGTGTGGCCTAATGACCACACGGACACCAGGGTTCTTTTACGATCAGAAACTGCTACCACTTTATTGATGACATAACTTCAACTCTCTCTTATTGAGGGCATAACTTAATCTCCTTATTGAGGACAGGCTCCCTTCTTATACCATTCATGCTACAGCAGTACTTTTCCCCTAACTATTAATTGGTCAACAACTTTGCCCCAAAACAGCAAAAACCCAGCAACTTCCATGCCTTAGCTTTCCATGCTGGAGAAGAAGCAGTCTGAGACAGCAAGGCATCTCCTGAATCACCCTTCTTTGTTCCCTCTAAACTCTTTCCATTCCTGATGGCCGCATCATTAAGAGTCCAATGTTATCACCAACCATGTGGCTTGTCGACCCCCATGGCCACACTCACAGAGGTGGGAGCACTGTCAACTGCACTTTCTGCATGACCAGAGTGCTTCCTGCTGGGGGCTATGTCCTGTGGTCAGCCCTGGGCAGCATGCCATCCCTGTTCTCTGCAAGGCTCAGGAAGTGGAAGGTCTGAGTCCAGAAGGCAGCTGCACCTGAACCAGGGGAATTTCTCTCATGTACAGTAATTATTTCTCCTCATCCCATATACAGTGTTATAGACACTTTCCCTATACGTTGAGCAGGCATCTTGAGCAGAACACCAATCCCTCCCTCAAAGCCCTTGCCATTCCCTTAACCCTGGAAAGTGACCTCTAATTCCTAAATGTTAAAATGAATACCTAATGCCCAAAGCCCTCCAGCATGCACACAGCACGTCATCTTCAACATCCCCTAGCTTCATGTGCTTGTCCCCTTGGGGCAGGCGCAAGTACCTTTACTCTCTTGCCCACCTTAATACCTTCCATTTCAGAGGCGATCGGCTCCGGGGCAGGCTTGTTTTCCTCTATCTTTACAGTGGCAGGGAGGGGTACAGAGAAGACATGGAAAGCCCACCTGATAAACATGTGGCTCAGAGACTGGTGCCAACACAGAAATTTTGTTTTTTTTGACCATGGGGCGATTTACTTGGCACCCAGTATAATGGCCGCCCACTGACAGGTCCCAACTGTCTCCAAGGGGAAAACGGATCCTAGCCCAGGAGCTGGCAAGGCTCATTGAGAGGGCTTTAAACTAGGTAAGAAGGGCATACTGGGACCATGCTGAGTGAGCAGTGCCCAGGAAGAGGAGGGCTTGGGCAACACAAGGGATGCCATATGAGCAGTGGTGCCTGCTCACCAGGAACCATGCCATCTTCCTACAGATCTGCCTTACAAGAAGCATGTCCAGGAAGAAGATCTAAGTTATCATACTCAGATCAGATCCCCTGAGACACCACATGGACAAGGGTCTACAGTCAGCAGGAACAGAGGTAAAAGTGTGGGAGTCCTTAGGACAGCCTGGTGTGGAGAGGATCAAGGGCTGTGGCAAGGCTGAAGGTCCCAACAGGATCTAGGTCTTTGTGTCCATGGCCATGGCATTTGTCTCTGCCACTGAGACCTATGAGGAGACAGCTTGTCATTAAAGCACCAGGGCCTCATTGCCTCCTCACTCCCATCCATGAACTAGGCAGGGATCGTACCATTCTCTTACACTTAGCAATGCACATTGCCATCTCCTACTGCCCCAGAAAGAGCCCTGAGCAATGTGTGAACGGAAATGATCTCCCTTCCCAGGGGCTGGGGGTCAAGGTGTGGTCCTTGTACTTGGTGAAACACATCCAGTTTGTCTACATATCACAGAATCACAGAATCACAGGACTGTAGGGATTGGAAGCGACCTTGAAAGATCATCGGGTCCAACCCCCCTGCAAAGCAGGATCCTTAGAACAGGCTGCCCAGGTAGGCTTCCAGATGGGCCTTGAATATCTCCAGAGAAGGAGACTCCACAGCCTCTCTAGGCAGCCTGTTCCAGTGCTCCGTCACCCTCACCATGAAGAAGCTCTTTCGCATGTTGGTGCGGAACTTCCTGTGTTCTATTTTGTGGCCGTTTCCCCTTGTCCTATCCCCACAAGCCACTGAGAAGAGGTTAGCTACATCCTTCTGTCTCCCAACCCTCAGATATTTATAGACATTGATGAGATCCCCCCTCAGTCTCCTCTTCTCCAGGCTGAACAGACCCAGGTCTCTCAGCCTGTCCTCATAAAAAAGATGCTCCAGGCCCTGTATCATCTTTGTGGCCCTCTGCTGTTCTCTTTCCAGGAGATCCCTGTCTTTTTTGTACCAGGGAGTCCAGAACTGTACACAGTACTCCAGGTGAGGCCTGACCAGGGCAGAGTAGAGGGGGAGGATCACCCTCTCATATCAGTGTCACCTTCACATTGCCTTTGTCTACTTGTCCTCACTGCTTGCAATGTTCTGCTCTAATGAGCTCCAAGGGAGTTATGTCAGTGCTGGTCCTCAGGGGGACACTCCAGGAAACCTGCATCTGACTTGGACTTCTTGAGAGATTTCTTCAATTTGCTCTCAGTGCTGAGGTTCGTGGGCTCATCACCAAAGCCACCAGAGGGGTGATTACAATGTCTTGGTCTGGGCCTCTGCTGCTGAGCTGGGCTGGGTTCCTGGGACAAAGAGAGCTCCTGGAAAGAGGGCCCTGCTGTAGAGAGACAGCTCTGCCCAGGAGCCCCCCAGCACTGCACAGCAGGGCTGGGGGCTCTGACCGCAGTAGCCATGCAGAGAGGAGAGAAGGAGAGAGGGCTTGGAGGCAGTTGGGAGTGGGAGGATGCTGAGAGCTGACTGCAGGAGAAATCAGCACAGCCCTTGACAAGGTAAGTCTCTGGCTTCAGGGCCATGCAGCTGGAGGTCCTGGAACGGTCTCTTTCTGGGTCTTGTTTCTGGGAGGTAAGTAGGCAATGGAGTAGGCTTGGAGAGTCCTGCTGGATTGTACTACGAGGTGAGGAAGTGTGGCAGAAGCTCCCTGGAGTGCCCTAAGCCAGGTGCCCCTGGTCTGCTAAGAGCAGACTGGCCAAGCCTCCTCCAGACACTGCAGGAGGTGCAGTTGGTGTACTGGGACACCCCAGCTTGTGGATATCCAGCTCTGGGGCATTCTCCTGAGCTTTAGGCTGCTCTCCAGAAGGTCTTCTCTCTCTCATTGCATACTTGTGTTACCCAGGATCACAAAGGAAAAGACACCTCTGTGCTTAGGACATGTCCGTGCTGCTGGATGGCTGTCTGTGGGCAGCTGGAGTGAGGCCTCGGCACCCCTGGCTAGGAGGGAAGAGCTGAGGTCCTGCTCTGGTACATTGGAAATGAGGTGAGGATTCTGTCCAGCCTCACAGGGACTTCTCTGCTCTTAGCTGTCTCCACTTTCATCTTGGGGAAACACATAAGTCTGATCATTATCCTAAGAATTATAGAGGTAACTACTAGAAAATAAAGCAAAGAATATCTACCTTGCTCTAGAGTGTGGTTGGATGAGTTGTTTGCAACAACACTACAAAGCTCATTCATCTGGTAAGTGGACTGCACTTGAGTTTCCCCAATGTGCCTGCTTTCCTTCTGCTGCACAGCAAGAAGGACTCCTCTGGAGCCCACAGAAGCCCCTGCTTCCAATGCTATTCTCAGCCAGCATCAGCCCCAGCTCAAGCAAGAGAAGTGCAGAAAGGATCTACTGAAAAGAGAGAGGCTTGGGCTAGGAGTGCTCTAAGAATCGTTTAAAGAGTTTTCCAAAGAAAAGTCTATTCTAATTTTGCTCTACCTTCTCCTCCTTAACAGAAAACTGTGTTCAATGTCAGAAAATGCCCAACAGCAGCTCTGTGACCGAGTTCCTCCTGATGTCATTTGCAAACACGTGGGAGCTGCAGCTCCTGCACTTCGTGCTCTTCCCGGGCATCTACCTGGCTGCCCTCCTGGGCAACAGCCTCATCCTCTCTGCCATAGCCTGCGACCACCGCCTCCACAACCCCATGTACTTCTTCCTCTTCAACCTCACCCTCCTTGACCTGGGCTGCATCTCCACCACTCTGCCCAAAGCCATGGCCAATTCTTTGTGGGACAACAGGGCCATCTCCTATCAAGAGTGTGCTGCACAAGTCCTCTTTTTTATCTTCTTCTTTGGTTCAGAGTTTTCCCTGCTTACTGTCATGGCCTATGACCGCTACATTGCCATCTGCAAGCCCCTGCACTACGGGAGCCTCCTGGGCAACAGAGCTTGTGTCCAGATGGCAGCAGCTGCCTGGGGCAGTGGCTTTTTCAATGCCGTTCTGCATACAACCAATACATTTTCCCTGCCCCTCTTCCATGGCAATACTGTGGAACAGTTCTTCTGTGAGATCCCCCAGATCCTCAAGCTCTCCTGCTCAGATGCCTACCTCAGGGAAGTTGGGGCACTTGTGTGTAGTGTTTCTTTAGACCTTTGTTGCTTTGTTTTCATTGTGCTTTCCTATGGGCAGATCTTTAACACTGTTCTGAGGATGCCCTCTGAGCAGGGTCGACACAAAGCCTTTTCCATGTGCCTCCCTCACCTGGCCGTGGTCTCCCTCTTTCTCAGCACTGTCATGATTGCCTATCTGATGCCCCCCCTCTGTCTCCTCCCCATCCCTGTCCATTGTAGTGTCATTTCTGTACTCGGTGGTGCCTCCAGCAGTGAACCCCCTCATCTACAGTTTGAGGAACCAGAAGCTCCAGCATGCCCTGTAGAAACTGATGACTAGATTTATTTCAGATGCATGAAATTTCCAGTCTATTTCTGCGTATGACTCATAACATCAATAATTGCAGGAATACACTTTTGTGTGTGTGTGTGCTTGCGTGTGTGTGGTTGTGTTAATTCTTACTACAGGTTTTTATTTGTATTAATTCAGCTAATAGTGCCCATTAAAACGATATAGTTCTTCAACTTTCAATTTCATTATGTCCTGGCTTGCTGTGGGGCTGTGCTGGAACTGCAGGCAGGGACAGGCAGTGGGCATGGCATTGGCACATCTGGCCTACACTGCAGCACTTCCCTCCCAAGAAGGGATCTCCTCTGAGCACTGCTGGTGGCTGAGGCTTTCCTGCACAGGGGCTGTCAAGAAGAAGCCCCAGGAAAAGGCTCCAAAGAGGCTCTGTGCCTTACTTCTTTCCAGATGGGCTCCCTGTGGTGAGAGCAGAGTCCCAGCATGGACTTTTAGGGATTTGGGGCTGGTTCAGAGGTTCCCTATGGCTGGCCAGTGCCCATGCAGATGATGAATGATCAGATAGACTGTGAGGCCAGCAGCAGTGTCTGGAGCTTGAAGCATCCCAACCAGCTTACTTCTACCTGGTCAAATACTGGGTGAAGAAGAAAGTGTTGCCTATGTTCTTATGAGGCTTGTTGTGCCTCGGAAAACCATAATCCAGTGGGAAGCAAATGGCTGTTAAATGGCCTGTGAGGTGACTTCTTTCTGAAATAACTTGCAGGTCATCCCTTGAGTCCTGGCTGGGATCTGTGCCTTTTGGCAGACATCTGCCAGTGGTCCTAATAGGCCAGCAGAAGGCACCTGGTTTGCACGCAGGTTGTGAGATCCCCTCTTCCCAAGTATCTGAAGGGCCCCAGAAAGGAAGAGTTCTTGGATAGGGGCTGTCATATCAGAGGTTCAATTTATTCCTAAGAAATGGGCTTCTTTCAGTTTTCCCCACAGAGGTGGCCTGCCTTCAAGATGCTCTAGAGGAGCTGAAGTTTGCATGAGGGACTGGGAGGTGTGATCGAGGATGTATAGGAACCTGTCTTGAGAAAGAGCTGGTGATGGTGGTGCAGGGGTGGTTCAAAGCAACAGAGGTGTGACATACTCTGAGATGATGAAAGTCATCAGAAAGCTGCCCCTGAGACGATGACAGATATGGGGATGTCAGAGGAAGGCTGGACAAGAGAGGTGGCAGATTTGGGGGAAGTAGGAGGGTTTTGGCCAGCAGAAACTAAAAAAAAAAAAAAAAAAAATACAACCTGAAGAGGTAGGAGGGTTTGAAGTTTCAGGTAATGTTGATTCTGCTGTGTCACTGACCGTGAAAACATTCACATTCCACTTTTACTCTGTTTCTAAAACCTAGATGCTATTCCTCCCCCTGACTACAATACAGTACTCAAATGCTGAAACCACCAACATTCCCTTGAAGCCAAAACTCAAACCCATAAGCCCTTTCCCTTACCCTCACACTTGTAGTCACCCTAATCCCTGCATTTATTACTAGTATAAAAATGCTCTATTTACCCTAGATGTCACACTGGGCCTAAACAAAATCTTAGCCCACAAAGCTTGCCAATAGCCTGAACTCTGACCTGTCACCCTAAGCAGATCACCAAATCCTCTCGCTAAGCATGTGCCTAATGCCTAACCCTCCAAGGTGAGCTCTAATCCCTAATCCCTAACCTGAATGCCAAACTCCCAGAGTCCTGGTTCCTGTGATCTGACACCCTCCCCTCCACTTCCTCTCCTAACCCCAATTTAAGCTGCGTGTCCACTCAGCAGGTCTTGTGGTATTGCTGAGCAGTCACACACTATTGAAAGATGAATGTGAGGTGACATGTGTTGTTGCCTCTCTCCACGCTATCCCAGCCCAAGAGACAACATCTATTGGCTGCCTAGATATCTGCTCCCCGAGCAGGGACACCAGATACGGACACTACGTGTCTAGCCCAAGTGCCAATTTATTGCAGCGTAACATTGCCTCTTATACCCGTACACGCGACTGCCCTGGATACTTGTGACCCCTTGCTCCAACCGCTGTCCCTTCCACTTTTCCTCCCACATCTCCCCCCCCTTATGCTATATCACGCCCCCTTTTTGTCGTATCCCCTTTTTCCCATTGCATAGCGGATTATCATAGTACAGCTCTAGCTATAAACGATCATTCTCTTCTTCCTGTGGTAGGTGCTTCCATCCGTTATCGAGAAGCAGGTTAATATTCACTGTTTGCAGGAATAGCTTTTTGAGCAGCTGTTGCAGTAGTCAAAAAATCAGGGGCAAGAGGAGTGCGCCAGCACCCAGCAAAATCAATACACACTGTGCAGTTGACAAGAAGGAAATTAACCATGAGCCTGGTGTCCACAGCCAATCTAACCAGCCCTTCCCCACCCAGTTTTGGTTAATGTGATCTCCATACGTGCTCTCCAATAATTTTTCAATTGCGCTTTTGGCTCATTCTATAGTCGTTGTCGTGTTCTTCTTCCAGTCGATACAACAGAACCCTTTGACATCAGTGTCTTACAGCTTAGAGCAACCGATTCCTGTTCAAGCAAGCAAATAATCTACAGCCAACCTAGCTGAGGATAAACCTTCCTTAAGAGCTCCCATGCCGTCAATGAGATTCGCCAGAGCATGCCATGCGGTTAGCATTTTTCAATGCCCAGCAAGCTAGCTGCTCAATTGTCTTGGTATTCCAGACGATTTGTGGCCATATGAAAAGCATTTCAACAATTGTCTGTGCTCGAATATTCAAATGCCATCTGTCATTGCAGTCAGGATCTAATGTAGGGTCTTTCAGCGAGCACTTGTGATGGCTCCCCGTCCCTGCCATAGCCTTCTTGATGTCATCAGGCATGAGCGGACTGAACGTTAATGTCCCAGGCATGCAGGGTTCACCATATCACAGAATCACAGAATCACAGAATTTCTAGGTTGGAAGAGACCTCAAGATCATCAAGTCCAACCTCTAACCTAACCCTAACAGTCCCCACTAAACCATATCCCTAAGCTCTACATCTAAACGTCTTTTAAAGACTTCCAGGGATGGTGACTCAACCACCTCCCTGGGCAGCCTGTTCCAGTGCCTAACAACCCTTTCAGTAAAGAAGTTCTTCCTAACGTCTAACCTAAAAATTCCCTGGCGCAACTTAAGCCCATTCCCCCTCGTCCTGTCACCAGGCACGTGGGAGAACAGACCAACCCCCACCTCGCTACAGCCTCCTTTGAAGTATCTGTAGAGAGCTATAAGGTCGCCCCTGAGCCTCCTCTTCTCCAGGCTGAACAAGCCCAGTTCCTTCAGCCGCTCCTCGTAGGACTTGTTCATTATTATATGCATTAGGAGGAATAATCAGGTAAGCCCGACCACCTCCACAAAGCAGGAAAACTCCCCGCGGTAAGCGCAGAGGTACAGAAGGGCTGTCTACAACCACAATTGTTGCCAGTTTTCTTCTGGCGACAAGCGGGCCATCCACCATCATTGGAGGGAACGTCTCTGTCATGGTGGCATCTGGCCACTTTCACAGAGAGAGAGAATGCCTTCCTGGCTCCATCGTGTTGAAGAAGATTAGCCCACTCCTGCGCGTATCATTGTGCATAATTGTACCCAAAGTCAGCCAGGGAGAGAGCTCTTCAGGCGTCGAGGTGCTGTAATTCGCAACTAATGTTGCAGCCGAAAAACTGAACTCCCAGTTCTTGGACCTGGGGCCTGGACCTTTATACAGCATCGTTGCTAACTGCAACCTGCAGATGGAGTCGTTGTTCTTCCCAAATCCATGGCATTTTGTGTGTATGGTGTAGCTCGAATTTATGACCTCCATGGGATCCAGAGCTTTCAAAATACCGGGCGTGTGCTTCTTGCCCTTGATCGTAACCACCAAAATGTTAGCAACTGTGTTGCCACCTCTATTCCCAGGTACACTTGATGGTCGTGGAATGCCGAACAAACAAATTGAAAAAGGATCGCCCACTGCCATAAGAGCCAAGCAGAGCATCACGTCCATGTGGCTTGTCAAATTTGCGAGTTGTTGCCAGAAATTGCTAGTGCAGCAGGATGGTAGCAATAACAGCCAAATCCATTGGTGCTGCAAACAATAAGCATGCAGCCATTACAAGACAGTCATTGCTGATAGTCTCCCAACACCCTTTCTGCCACTCACGAGGGGAATTCACCCCTCAGAACAGGGCGTACTTGTCGGGCTGGCGGCCAGGTCAGACCAGGAGAGAGTTACACACAAGCGTAGCCCCGGCCCAGAACCAGTAGGGGTACTGGGTCTTTTGACCTTTGGCCTGCCGCATCTGGACTATACCAATGTGCGTTGCAGAGTCCTGAAGGTGGTCATTAGCCTGTCCCTCTAAATGGCTCAACGAGAAGAGAGCTCGCAGAAGCAAAGCATGTGGGCATAGCTCCAGAGTATCCAATCCTCCCCCTTCCTTAAGCACCCGAAGACGTTCCTTGAGGGTCTGCTGCACCTGCTCCATGATCGCCTGACCTTGGCTGTTGCCAGGGTTACCCCTAGTGAGCTTAATACCCCATGCCGCACACCACCGGACAAAGGCATGACTAACATAGGCAGGACCATTGTCAGTCTTTAGGGTGGCCAGCGCTCCTAGGACTTCAATGGCCATGCGAAGTGCGGCAATACATTGTTTCGTTTTCAGGCCTGTACTGGCGGTAGCCCACATGAGACAACTGCACGTACCAATGGCCACGTGCAAATATTTTAGCCGCCTGAAGGGCACAAACTCTGTGAAATCCATCTGCCACAGCTCATTCGAGTGGAGACCCCGAGGATTAACCCCAGCAGGCATGGGCGCAGCAGTATCACACTTCCACTTTTCCTCCCACATCTCCCCCCTCCTTATGCTATATGTGTCTTGTCAGTTTGTAAGCCACAAGGAGGAGATGAGTGAACCTGGTGTAGTGGGTTTATGTGGCAAGGTTTTGGTAGCAGAGGGGCCATAGGGGTAGCTTCTGTGAGAAGAATCCTTAGATAAAGGCCCCATCAATGCCCAGAGCTGGGCCAATAATTGATGTTGTTTGTGCCTCTGTGAGAGCATATTTAAGATTAAGAAGGAAGCGGAGAGGTACTCCAGGCGCCGGAGCAGAAGTCCCCTGAGGCCTGTGGTGAGGACCATGGTGAAGCAGGCTGTCCCCCTGCATCCCATGGAGTACCACGGTGGAGCAGGGTTCCACACTGCAGCCCGTGGTGGAGACCATGGTGGAGAAGATGGACCTGCACTGATGGAGGCTGCAGCCTGTGGAGGACCCCTGCTGGAGCAAATTCCAGGCTGGATCTGTAGCCTGTGGAGAGGAGTCCATGCAGGAGCAGGTGACTTAGCAGGAGCTGCTGCTCATGGGGGATCCAGGTTGGAGCAGGTTGCTCCTGATGGATGGACCTTGTGGTATGGACCCATATCTGGAGCAGTTCTTGAAGAGCTGTTGCCTGTGGGAAGCCCACACCAGATTAGTGCAAGAAGGACGGCATCCCGTGGGAGGGACCCCACATGGATCAGGGGAAGACAGTGACCAAGAAGGAGCAGTGGAGACAAAGTGCTATAGACAGACCGCAGCCCCCAGTCCCCCATTCCCCTGCACCTTGGGGGGAGGAAGGTGGATGGGGGAAGAAGTTTTTGGTTTCTTTCCTTTGTTTCTCATTTCTCTAGCTTGTTAGTAATTGGCAGTAAATCTTACTATCTCCCTATGTTGAGTCTGTTTTGCCCATTACAATATTTTTGAGTGGTCTCCTTGTCCATATCTCAAGCCTTGAGCCCTTTGTGTTGTATTTTCTCCCCCTTCAAGAAGGGGGAGTGAGAGCAGCCATGGAGAAACTTGGCTGCCCACCCAAGGAAAACCACCACACCCCTGCACTTCCTTGAATCCTTGTCTCTGCTGGGCCCCACCTTCCACACCCAAATGAGTCCCTTGGCTGTCAGCTCCCTCTCCCCTGCCCCAGAGGATGAGACAGCCAGGGTGGGACATTACATTTAGATGTTACGGTGCTTGTGTAGAGCACATTTGTGATGCCATAAAAAGAGAATTCCTTCACCAGTGATTAACAGTCTACTTCATTTTAGGTTACAATTCAACATCCTTCACTCAGTTTAGAGTACTTATTTTATCTCACGGATGAACTAGATTAGGTCTCCTTGATCAGTCTGAAGTGCAATGCAGTGCTTTTTGCCTTCTGCCACTGCAGCACAATACCTTTGGCTTCCCATTACCCTGTGTATTGACCTGATGGGTTATTTCACATTTTTCAATTTCATACACGTAGTTGGAAAGGGATGATTTCCCAGAGTGGGGCAAGCTGATGTATTCTGCCTCAGCCATTTGAAATGTCTTGTTCTTAAGTCTTTCAGCTAGAGTTTGTTACAGATGACTCAAGCAATTGAATGGATGGTGAGGAGTCTACTAGCAATAATGGAGTGTATCTTGTGTTTCCAGTAGCCATTTCAACTTTAGGTCAATCCCAAGAATCCACTGAAGAAGAGGTTTGTCTTTGAATGGGTTTCAGTGTGCTGGCCTGGGCTGAAGTCACAGGGACAAAGATCACTGCTGAGAGCGAATGTGCCCTGGGAACTGCACCTGGCTCCATCTGAATCCCCCGGAGGGCTCAAATGTCCTGAATGTTCATTCTAACAGCTGCCAGTCCAAGGAATTACTTTAGATGTACTGGGGCTTCTGGAGGTGGCACTGGTTGCTTATGGTCTGACAGTAAAGATCTGCCTGAATACCCAGTAATTTCCACAGTACTTAACAAAGAAAGCAAGTTCTCATCATCTCAGATGACTCTATCCCTCCATAAAATGTCAGACAGTGTAGTTTCTATCATGGAGAAATGTAAATTTTCAGGATCTATGGTCATTGTAGGAGAAGAAATACTGATGTTCACCTGTACTTGCTTTGTCATTGTTTTGTCTATCATGGTGTACTCCCTCATCTTCCAGGTACAAAACCTGTCTTCATTAATCTACCATGCTTAATGTCCCCTTTCCAGCTGCCTGTCTGGATCTATGGACTTCCCACGGTTCTCCTGGCTTGCCCTCCCCTTACTCCTGAATCACTCAGACTCTCTGCAACCCAGTTGCTGTTTTAAGCTTCAGGGAGTTCAAGCCTGTCCATCTATCAGCAGCCTATCTAATTGTGTCATAGAATTATAGAACCATAGAATATCCTGAGTTGGAAGGGACCCATAAGGATCATCGAGTCAAACTCCTGGCACCACACAGGTCTACCCAAAAGTTTAGACCATGTGACTAAGTGCACAGTCCAAACACTTAAATTCATACAGGATTGGTGCAGTGACTACTTCACTGGGGAGCCTGTACCAGTGTATGACCACCCTCTCGGTGAAGAACCTCCTCCTGATGTCTAGCCTAAACCTCCCCTGCCTCAGCTTGACACCACTCCCATGGGTCCTGTCACTGGTGATTAAGGAGAATAGGTCAGCACCTGCCCCTCCACTCCCTGTTGTGAGGAAGCTGCAGACTGTGATGAGATCTCCTCTCAGCCTCCTCTTCTCCAGGCTGAACAGACCAACTTTTTTTTTTTTTTTTTTTTTTAAGTTTCCTCATTTTTTTATGTTTCATGTTTCCTCAGTAGAGCTTTAATAAAGGAGACCTAACCAATGAAAATTAGAACCCTCTGTAGTGGGTTTACGTGGCAAGGATTTGGTAGCAGGGGGCCATAGAGGTGGCTTCTGTGAGAAGGATCTAGAAGTTGTCCCATGTTTGGTAAGGGCTCCACTTCTGACCAGAGCTGAGCCAATAAATGATGTTGTTTTGCACCTCTGTGAGAACATACTTAAGACAGGAAAAAAAACGTTGCACCACACAGCAACTGGGAGAGTGAGAGGAGTGAGGAACAGCCTTGCGGGCACCAAGGTTAGTGAAGAAGGAAGTGGAGAGGTGCTCCAGGCACCGGAGCAGAAGTCCCCTGTGGCCTGTGGTGAGGACCATGCTGAAGCAGGCTGTCACCGTGAAGCCCATGGTGTACCACAGTGGAGCAAGGTTCCACACTGCAGCCCATGGAGGAGACCATGGTGGAACAGGTGGACCTGCACCGTCGGAGACTGCGACCTGTGGAAGACCATCTGCTGACCGATGCCCAGCCCATCCCTGAGCAGCCAGTCCCCCCCGACCCTGGCCAGCCCTCCATATTAATTGTTTAGCACGACATCAGATGGTAAGGAATACCCCTTTGGCCAGTTTGTGTCAGCTGTCCTGTGTCTGTCCCCTCCCAGCTCCTGGTGCACCCTGAGCCTGCCTGCTGGCAGAACAGTGTGAGAAGCTGAAAACTCCCTGGCTTAGTGTAAACACTGCTCTGCAACAATTAAAATTGTGATATCAGTATGATATCAACATTATTCTCCTCATAAATCTCAAACACAGTACCATACCAGCTACTAGGAGGATAATTCATAGAATCATAGAATCATAGAATATCCTGAGTTGGAACGGACCCTTAAGGATCATCAAGTCCAACTCTTGACACCGCACAGGTCTATCCAAAAGTTCAAACCATGTGACTAAGTGCACAGTCCAATCTCTTCTTAAATTCAGTCAGGCTCGGTGCAGTGACCACTTCCCTGGGGAGCCTGTTCCAGTGTGCAACCACCCTCTCTGTGAAGAATCCCCTCCTGATGTCAAGCCTAAATTAACTCTATCCTAACCAAAACTAGGAAAGTCACCCCCTCAGCCTGTACTGGTGCTTGGGATTATTCCTCCCTAGGCACAGAACCCCGCACATGCCCTTGATGAACCTTAGGAGGTTCCTTTTTGCCCAGCCCTCCAGCCTGTCAAAGTTCCTCTGAATGGCAGCACAGCCCTCTGGGATATTGGCCACTCCTCCCAGCTTTGTGTCGTCAACACAAGTCAGGATGACTTTAGGCAAAAGCTGAAACTTCTGGCATGACAACCCCTGCCAAGACCTCTTCCTCTATGGGGCCTACCAGGTACTTAGGAAGAGTGGATCTCACAACCTATGTGCAAAGTAGGTGCCTTCTGCTGCCCTATCACGGACACTGGCAGATTTGAGCCTAAAGGCAGAGATCCCAGGATCCCAGGAGCCAAGGGACGACCTGTCGGCTGCTTCAGAAACAGCTCAGCTCACAATCCACTTTACAAATATTCACATAGGACTGGATTAGGACTTTCTGAGGCACCTCTGAGCTCATAATGCCACACTTACAAAACACCCCTTTTTGGCCAAGGACTTGCCCAGGTAGATGTGAGAAGGTTATGATCCTTTGAGCCCATGGCACTGCTGCTGGAATCCCAGACTCTTAGAGACACAGGAGCCAATTACCTGTGAGGTGCTGCCAGCCATCAGCCCCATCATGTGCTGTAGAGCCCAAATGCCTAGAAATTGGGAATGTTCATCTTCTCAAGGGCCCTGACAACTAACAGGGAACCTCTGAAACAGCCCCAAATCCCTAAAATTCCATGCTGAGTCTCTTCTCTCACCATACTGAGACTCTGTGGAAAGAAGCAAAGCATCGTGCCCCTTTGGAGACTGTTCTTTGGGCTTGTTCTTGACAACAACTTTGTAGGAAGGCCTCAGCCTTCAGGCAGTGCCTGGAGGAGAGCCCCTCTTAGGAGGGAAGTGCTGCAGTGGAGGCCAGCTGTGCCACTGCCGTGCCCACTGCCTGTCCGTGCTGGCAGTCCCAGCACAGCCCCACAGTAGCACTGGCACCAAACTACAGGAGCAGCTGGGCCTGACCTCACCAGCAGGGCTCAGCAGGAGAGGGTGGCAATGGCAAGAGAGCAGCTCAGCATGACCATTATGACTCACCTACAGAAGCAGACTGACCACTTACTCTTCTGAAACACATCTAGTCATCAGTTTGCACAAGGCACCCTTGAGCTCCTGGTTCCTCATGCCGTAAATGAGGGGATTCACTGCTGGAGGCACCACCAAGTACAGAAGTGACAGCACCAGGTCCAGGGATGGGGAAGAGTTGGAAGGTGGTTTCAGGTAGGCAAACACAGCAGTGATGACAAACAGGGAGACCACAGCCAGGTGAGGGAGACACGTGGAAAAGGCTTTGTGCTGGCCCTTCTCAGAGGGCATCCTCAGCACCACCCTGAAGACCTGCACATAGGACAGCAAAATGAAAATGAAACAACCAAATAATAAAGAAAAACTAAATATAAGTGCCCCAACTTTCCTGAGCTAGGCATCTGAGCAGGAGAGCTTGAGGATCTGGGGGATTTCACAGAAGAACTGGTTCACAGCATTGCCTTGGCAAAGGGGCAGGGAAAATGTATTGGCCGTGTGCAGAACAGCATTGAGAAAGCCACTGCCCCAGGCAGCTGCTGCTATCTGGGCACAAGCTCTGCTGCCCAGGAGGCTCCCGTAGTTTAGGGGCTTGCAGATGGCAACATAGCGGTCATAGGCCATGACAGTGAGGAGGGAATACTCTGCTCTAATGAAGAAGACTAAAAAAAGGACTTGAGCAGCACATCCTTGATAGGAGATGACCCTGGTGTTCCAGAGGGCATTGGCCATGGCTTTGGGGAGAGTGGTGGAGATGCAGCCCAGATCGAGGAGGGCGAGGTTGAGGAGGAAGAAGTACATGGGGGTGTGGAGGCGGTGGTCACAGGCAACAGCGGTGAGGATGAGACCGTTGCCCAGGAGGGCAGCCAGGTAGATGCTCAGGAAGAGCCCGAAGTGCAGGAACTGCAGCTCCCGTGTGTCTGCAAATGCCAGCAGGAGGAACTCACTCACAAAGCTGCTGTTGGGCATTTGCTGGTTCTGGCCATGGGGTCCTGCCCAAAGAGGAAAAATGCAGTAATAAAATACAGCAGAATTATCTGACATGGACTAATTCAAGGACACATATGGCAAGTCACTTTCATGAGTTCAGTCTGATTCTGGCTGAGGGTGTCCTTGGGAGCAGAGGTCTCTGCTTGGATAATGCAGGAGTCAGTTCTGCCCTGCAGTAACAGGTAAAGAGAAATATAGGGTAATACCAGATTCAATTCATTCCTGATATGTGATTATCCACATTTTGCTCCCAATTCACCTGAAAGGAAGCAGGACTGCAGGGATTTCTTTTTTGTATATTTTCCTTTCTGTTGCACTCCAGGTATAACCTTGTGGATCGTCAGAAAGAAAGTGATGCGCCCTGTTGGGCAGAATATCCTTCAGAGGGGACAGCCAGTGTGTCCATAAAGGCTGGTCTCTTCTATTGGCATCTTTTTGAGCTGCAAGAGAACTACATGCACATGTTCACATGAAAGAACCTTGACACTGCTTAGAGCAGAGGAGTTCAGGCTCAAAGTGCACATCTCCTCTACCTGTCCCCATACTCCCCTTCCCCCAAGCACACTGAGGGCTTACTCCACGTACATGTGGAACCCCCATCCCCAGTCAGCCTGGAAGCAAGAACAGCAGCAGCACAGCCAGGAGGAGAAGCCAGGAGGAATGCCAGCGTGCTGCTGCCAGGGGAGGCAAGGCCAGGGAGGGACAGACCCTCAGCAGACCCTCCTGTGCTGCAGCTCTGCCTGCAGAGGAGGCAGCTCCTGCTGGGGACACAGGGGGCTTGAGGGCAAAGGCTGTGCTGGTGGGAGAGGAGAGCAGGGGGTGTCCCAGGGAAGGTGTCTTCCCTGCAGGGGATGGCAGGGAAGTGCCTCGCACTGCATTTCTGGCAGCAGCTCCCTCTCACTGCCTGCCTTGCCTTATCTCTACTGCCTTCCTATGTCCCTGCTGGAAGCAGGATCTCTATCCCCCTGTATCTTTCATGTCCTTGCTCACAGACTCCATTCCATAAGCTGTGTGCTTCCTGAGTACAAGGCCCTGTCCATGGGCATTACAGAGGTTGCAGCACCTAAAGGTCTGATAACCCCTGAGGAGACCATAAACATGTTGTTGTTTCAGTCTTTCGGTTGAGGTGCCTGAAGGGACTTTATCAAGTTAATTACTGCCATATTGATCTCTCACTGCAATACTCTTGGAGTCTGTCTCCTGTACAATCCAGACAATCCATTGTCATGAAACCTGCCCCCCCTCCCCCCCCCCCAAATCTGAAAGCACAGAATCCAAAAAAGCCTGCTGTTTCAGATAAAGCAAGCCTTGGTCTTCCTCTTGAAATCCTCCCCTCATAAATGCCATTCTCTAAAACATCTTCTACTCCACATTACGTGTAGAGTGAGACCCACCCTGACAGAGGCTATTAGCTAGCCATGGGATGTGCCAGCTGTAGAAGACCCCTCTGGCAACCCCACCTGCATGGCCCTGCTGCCAGAGATGCACGGTGTCAAGAGTCCGCAGATCTGTCCTGCCACACACTGCCCTCTGTTGTTGCGCTCCTCACTGCCTCCAAGCCCTCTCACCTTCTCTCCTCTCCCCGTGCCACCTGCGGTCAGAACCCCCAGTGCTGCTGCGCTGTGCAGAGGAGCTGCTCCTGGGCAGAGCTGTTTCTCTGCATTGCTGCTCGCTTGCCAGGAGTTCCCTTTGGGCCCACGAGCCTGGTCCAGCTCAGCAGCACAGCACCCAACCATGGCATCACTTGCTCTGTTCCATTGAGCTCCCTCGAGGTGTCCCCAGGGCCTCAGGGCTGACAGCTCCTGAAGGCAGCAGGGTCTCTGCTGGGGTGTGGTGTTTGAAGCAGGCTGAAATAATCACCAACTGCTTCTCTCTGTAGATGTCAGAGACTGATTTCATAAGTGTGATTTGTGCTATTGGTCTGTGGTTGTCAAACCTGATGTTGTGGTTTAACCCAGCTCTCAGCTCAGCATGACACATCTGTTCGCTCAACACCACTATGTATGGGGAGACAGAAACAGGAACAAAACTGTAAAAGCTTGTATGTTGAGATAAAGGCTGTTTAATAGGTCAGTAAAGGAAGAGAAAATAATAATAATGATAATTACATAATTTATCATTAATACTAATAGTCATCTATTACTAATATTAATACTAATACTAATGACTATTAATATTTATTAATACTATTAATACTAATACTAATGACTATTAGTAATACTAATACTAGTACTAGTACTAGTAATACTAATACTAATAGTCATTAGTATTAGTATTAATATTAGTAATAGATGTACAAAGAAAGTGATGCTCTAGGCAATTGTTCACCACTCACTGACCAATGCTCAGCTTGTCCCCAAGCTGCTGTCTCCTGACTCTGACCACCCTGCATCAGGATCTCCTCTGAAGGTCTCTTGACCTTACTTAGTTTACAATAAAACCATCTTTCAGAAGGATTTGAACTATTTTCTCCTCTTCCTCAAATACTTCTGCTGTGTTACCCCACTCATAGATTTCATCAATGTACTGCAGATGTTCAGGAGGTTCCCCTTGTTCCAGGCATTCTGGATCAGTCCATGGCAAAAGTCAGGGCTGTGTTTCCACCAATGGGACAGTCAATTCCAGGTGGACTAGACACCCCTGAATTGAAAGTAAACTGTGGCCTTCACGCTTCTGCCAAAGGGATGGAGGAAAATATATTAGTGATATCCATTGTGGAATACCACTTGGTTGACTTTGCCTCCAGTTCATATTTAACAAAGATCTAGCATGCCCGGCTCAGCAGCACTCCACCATGCTGAGACTTCATTCAGGCCACCATTACCTTCCTCTCACCATTAGACTTTCATAATGGGCATAAGGGACTTTTAAAATGTGAGTGAGTCTTGCTGATCACTCCTTGGCTCTCCATTCGATCAACCAGCTCATGCATGGGAATCAGGGAGTCTCCGTCAGTGCAATACTGCCTCAGGTGCCCTGCAGTGGTAGTGATTGGCACCTGCTGTTCATTGGCCATCAGCACCTCCACAGCAGAAGAGTCCTGTGAAAGACTGGGCACGGTAGACAACTGTTTACAGTCCTTCGTCTCCAAGACAGCTATGCCAAAGCCCACCAGAAAACTTTTGGGTCTTTGAAGTACCCTTTCCTGAAGCCAAGGTTTAGGAACCTCCAGGCCAGTCTCAATGGAGTACTTTTGCCACTCTTTCCCATTAGACTCACTTCAGTCTCCAATACAGTTAACTTCTGGGATCCCTCTGTCATTCCAGAAATACAGATGGGTTCTGTCCCTTTATAGCTTGTTTGTATTACAGTACATTGTGCACTGGTGTCCACTAGAGCTTTGTATCTTCTGTGGGTCTGATGTGCCAAGCCATGGAATCCTCAAAGTCCAATACACCCAATTGTCATCTCCCTCCCCCAGGATGGAGGCTGGGCCCCTCTAGTCCTGCTTATGGTATTCATTACTCTGTTCGGAGGACTGCCCACTAGAAATCTGAGCAGCAATTTTCTAGGAAGATCCCCTTTTTGCCAATTTTTTTCCTAATGCTTCATGTGTCCGTGCCCCTAGGATGGAGGTAGATTTTCCATCCCATTTTCTCATGGTCTTTCCATGGTCACACAGTTAAAACCAGGGTTGCACATGGTATTCACCCACTATATCACCTTGCTTGAGCAGCGGGATGTTTATGCCTGACAGCTGAGGTATTGGTACGTACAGGTGGGGAGGAAGATATATTCTCTTGTAGTTGTTGGACCTATTTGGACAGTTTCTCCATAAATGAGATGCAGGTCCATAGGGAAGAAGAGAGACTTTCTCTGTACTGTCAGAGTTGGCTAGCCGGTTCATCCACTGCGGGTTCCTCTTGGTCTTTCCAGGTCATTTCAGCCAATGAGTTAGCATATGATGATGGTGCACCCTGTACAAACTTCTGCCACATGGGTCATGTGCACTTGACTTCATCTGGATCTCTGGATAGCTGTTTGTTGTCTAGGTTTCTACTAATCACCTTCAGCATGGCTAATTCCCTCCAGTACTGGATACCCCTCTGCATGTTGGTCCACTTGCCTGGGTGACATACAAGATCTTTCTTGAAGGGACACCTTTCCTTCATGCCTAACAGGAGTCAGTTCCTTGTGCCCTTTCCCGATGGCTGTGTCAATCACCCTGTCCCTAGAGGAGGATCCTAGCTGCTTGGCTTCCCTGCCCTCTAATTCCAGGCTATTGGCACTGTTATCCCAGCACTGGAGTAGCCAAGTGACAATGTGCTCACCAAGATGAGAGCTGAAATCTTTTCCCACATCTTTTAGATTACTCTGGGATAGAAATCTGTGGTTTCTGATGCTTATATGATCCCTTCTTCATCATCCTCCTGCTTGCATTATAGCATTCCTTACTATAACCTGCCTCATCTTCTTCTTCCTCCTTTATTGTCTGGATAGGAGTTTCTTTCCTTTCTAACGAAAAACTGACTTTCACATCCATTGTATTTTCTTGCATGTAGAGGCAACTGATGCTGATGTAGGTCAGTTCTCTGGCCCAGCCACAGGACCTATTGCAGGTGCTGGAGTGGCTGCAGGGCACATGACAGGAGTTGTTCTGGCTTCAGGGCCTTTCAGAGGAGTTGGAGTGGCTGTAGGGCCTTTCACAGGTTTTGGAGTGGTTATAGGGCCAATCACAAGGGTTGGTTTAAATTTAGGCCCATCCCAGGAGCTGGAGTGCCTGCAGGGCCCTTTGTAGTGCTTGGAGTGGCTTTGGACAGGCTGTGGACCTGTCACAGGGGCTGGCTTGTTCCTATAGGAAACGTCACAGGGCTTGGAGAGGTGTTGATTGTGGCTTGTTAAGCACAGGTCAAGCCCCAGCACACTGCAGTGATTTGTGTCTCTTTGGAATTGCCAGGGTGATGACACACAGTTTTCAGTCATTTCACAGTTTTGTTTGGATTCTGCACTTTCTCAGAGGTGAAGTTCCAAAGCAGTGGAGGTGCCCACTGCTCTAGGTGCCTGCCATATCCTTCCACAATCCCTGCCACTTCTAACTCTCCTGCTTTGGAGCAGATCTCTGGATGGCATGCTTAAGTAATTGTTTAAAATTATACAAAACCTAAATCACATTCAGGAGACGTAAAACTAAGAACATGCTGGTTTGACCATCCCAAGGATATTCAAAGCTTTGAAGAACTATAGTAATTAGCCTGGAGGAGAAGGGGGAGGTGAAAGAGAAAGGGAGAAAGGAGAGTGAAGAAGTAGGGAAAAGCATCCCTCCACTGTCCATACCAGTTCCATCACCCCACCCTCTACCCTACCCCGCATCGATTTACTCCCTGAGGAGAAAAGGCAAAGAGTGTAGAAGAGTGTAGTTCTTAATAGCTTCTAAGAGATGTAAAGATGTTTCCCAAGGTATGGAGGTGGCAATAATTTTATACAATCAAAAGTCAGTGTTATCCCAGTATCAGCCTTGAGTGCCACAACATCAAAACACTCTTTAATATAGAGAGGCATACCACCACCCCTTGTATGCTGCCTGTCTCTTCTGAAGAGCCTATAGCCAGTCATTGCAGCACTCCAGTCACGGGAGTGGTCCCACCACGTTTCTGTGATGGCAACCAAGTCATAGCTTGCCTACTGCATGATGGCTTCTAGCTCCTCCTGTTTGTTGTCCATGCTGCATGCATTAGTGTAGATGCACTGCAGCTGGGCCATTGCCTGCTCCCCCAGCCCTGACATTGTTCTCCCTGGCACACCTCTAATGAGCCTTATTCCATCCCCATCCCCATCCCCCTTCCTGCCTAGTTTAAAGCCCTCTCAATGAGGCCTGTCAGCTCCTGTGCTAGTGTCTGTTTTCCCTTTTGAGACAGGTGGGACCCATCTGCAGTTAGCAGGCCGGGTGCCAAGTAAAGCACCCCATGGTCAAAAAAAAACAAAATTTCTGTGTTGGCACCAGCCTCTGAGCCATGTGTTTATGAGGTGGGCTTTCCGAGTCCTATCTGTACCCCTCCCTGCCACTGTAAAGATGGAGGAAAGCATGACCTGTACTCCTGCTCCATCTACTAATCATCCCAGTCGCCTAAAGTCCTGTTTGACAGCCTTGAGACTTCTCTCTTCAGTATCATCTCTGACAGCCTGGACTATCAAAGGAGGATAGTAGTTGGAGGGGTGAACTAGGTTAAGAAGCTGTGTTGGGTCTGTCTGTAATGGAGTCACCTTTCCCTGCAGCAGCCCACACAGTGTTGTGCTTTGCACTTGTAGTTGGAACAGCACTGAATCATAGAATATCCTGAGTTGGAAGTGACCCATAAGGATCATCAAGTCCAACTCCTGGCACCGCACAGGTCTACCCAAAAGTTTAGACTAAGTGCAAAATCGCTTCTTGAAATCAGACTGGCTCAGTGAAATGACTACTTCACTGGGGAGCCTATTCCAGTGCGCAACCACCCTCTTGGTGAAGAACCTCCTCCTGACGTCGAGCCTAAACTTCCCCTGGCTCAGCTTGACACCACTCCCATGGGTCCTATCACTGGTGTTTATGGAGAATAGGTCTCCTGCCTCTCCACTCCCCCTCACAAGGAAGTTGTAGACCATGATGAGGTCCCCCCTCAGCCTTCTCTTCTCCAGGCTGAACAGGCCCAGTGACCTCAGCCACTCTTCATACGTCTTCCCCTCTAGGCCCTTCACCATCTTTGTTGCCCTCCTCTGGACACTCTCCAACAGTTTTACATCCTTTTTGTACTGTGGTGCCCAGAACTGCACACAGTACTCGAGGTGAGGCCACACCAGCACAGAGTAGAGCAGGACAATCACTTCCCTCGACGGACTAGCAATGCCATGCTTGTTGCATCCCAGAATACGGTTGGTCCTCCTGGCTGCCAGGGCACACTGCTGGCTCATATTCAATTTACTGTCAACCATGACCCCCAGATCTCTCTCTGCAGGCTGCTCTCCAGCGTCTTGTCTCCCAGCCTGTACATATAGCCAGGGTTGCCCCATCCCAGGTGCAGGATCTGGAACGTGCTTTTTTTAAACTTCTTGTGGTTCGTGATCACCCAGCTCTCCAACCTGTCCAGATCTCTCTGCAAGGCTTTTCCACCCTCATCCGAGTCCACAACTCCTCCAAGTTTGGTGTTGTCAGCAAATTTTCTCAAAACACCTTCCAGTCCTAGATCCAAATCATTTATAAAAACATTGAAGAGGACTGGCCATTAATTGGAGCCCTAAGGGACCCCACTGGTGACCATCTGCCAGCCTGATGTGGCCCCATTTACCACAACCCTTTGATCCCTGCCCGTCAGCCAATTGCTCACCCATCATATGATGTTTTTGTTAAGCTGTATGCTGGACATTTTGTCCAGTAGGATCCTATGGGAAGTCATGTCAAAAGTCTTGCTGAAATCCAAAAAATCATATCAACTAGTTTCCCCTGGTCAACTAGCTTGGTGATCTAATCATAAAATGAAATCAAATTTGTTAGGCAGTACCTACCCTTCATGAACCCATGTTGGCTGGTACCAATGACTGCATTGTCCCCCAGGTGCGCTTCAGTAACTTCAAGAATCATCTTCTCCATAATTTTACCAGGCACTGACGTGAGACTGACAGGCCTGTAATTGCTTGGGTCTTCTTTCTGATCCTTCCTGAAAATTGGCACAACATTTGCCAGCTTCCAGTCTGCCGGGACCTCTCCAGATTCCCAAGATTGTTGAAAAATAATTGAGAGAGGTCCCACGATGATGTCAGCCAGCTCTTCAAGTACCCTGGGATGAATCCCATCTGGACTCATGGACTTGTAGAGGTCTAGGTGGAGCAGCAAATCCCGCACACGTTCAGGGTCGGTTGGGAGTTTGTCATTCCCACCGTCACAGTCCTCCAGCTCAGGGCAAACTGGGTCCCGAAGCCCATCATCAGCATTGAAGACCGAGGTGAAGAAGGCATTAAACGTCTCTGCTTTGCCTTTGTCATTGTCTGTGAGGAGACCTTCCCCATCAAGTAGCGGACCTATGTTTTCTTTGATTCTCCTTTTTCTGTTCTCTGCACTCATAGTTGGAACAGCACTGGTATCACTCCAGTGTTTTGTCTGTTGCTGCATAGTGCTGGCACAGCAACAGGACTCCCTCCAAGCCCCCAAGAGCCAGCAGGCTGGGGGTGGACAATTGATGGGGAAGGGACACCACCAGGGCAGTTGACCTAAACCAACCAAAGGGATATTCCATAACATCTGATGTCACACTCAGCAATAAAAGGGGGGCTCTTGTGGGGGAGGGTGGTCCTTCTGAACAACCGGTATGTGTTTTGAGGCCCTGCTTCCCAGGATGTGGCCAAACATTGCTCATTGATGGGAAGCAGAGAATAACTTTTTTCCTTTCTGTGCTTCCACGCAGCCTTGTTGTTTCTTTTGTTTCTTTTTCTCCTCATTCCCTTTCCCTTTAATTAAACCATTCTCATCTCAACCTTTGAGCTCTTTGTGTTGTCTTTTCTCCCCCTTCCTCTTTGAGGAGGGGAGGAGTGAGAGAGCGATTGTGGTGGAGCTCGGCTGCCCACTCGAGTAAAACCACCATAGAAGCTATCTGGCAATGTCCCTGACCCTGGCCCCAGGGAGGCAGCAGACTTCCCTACAGGTAGGGTCAGGTCGACAAATAGGGCCTTCTGTTCCCCTGAGAAGGGAGTCGCCTACAATGATCACCCTTCTTTCTTTCTTAGTGGAGGCAGTCCTGAGGTGTGGAGTCGACTTCCTCGCCCTAGGCAGCCTCCTGAGTAGACTGTTGACCACATTCTCACCCACCGGTCTCTCAAGCTCCAGGGCCTCAAACCTGCTGTGTATGGGCACCTGGAGAGTCAGGGCTCATAGGGAGGGGGGTTGCCTGCGACGTCAAGCAGGGACCTGTTTCCATTCCTCCTCATCTCCTAGGTCTCCTCCCTCTGCTCACGAGGGCAGGGGGCCCACCACTGTTTGGGGTGTCTCACCCCAGTGCCTTTCCTTCAGGCCTTGCAGGGAGTTGCAGGGAGTCTATCTCCTTCTAGCACTCCTTGGTGGTCCTCAACCTCTCCACCTCCTCCTTGAGCTCTGCCACCAGGCTGAGCAGGTCATCCACTTGCTCACACCTCACACACATGGTGTCTCTGACCCCCTCAGAGGGCAGCAACAGGTTCAGGCACTCCGTGCATCCAGAGACCTGAATTACTGCACTTTTGAGCAGGCACTCAGTCTGGCTGGCCACAGACTTTCTAAAAAGAGCTCTCCGCCTAGTGATGACCATGATGGTTTACCTATAGGTAGGCAGCTAGTAGATGAGTTGTTCTTGTGAGTGGGGAGGAACGCTCTGTGTCTTTAGGGAACTCCTCATCATTTATCATTGAATTAATATCACATGGATTAATATTTATCTGAATACTTACAATTTCCTATCTATCAGTATAAAACACTTATTATACAATAAACCTCATGAGAAGGTAGACCTCACTGGAGGCACAGAAGGTGAGGAGCTTGCCTTTTTTTTTTGTTGTTTGTTTGTTTTAATTGCAGCATGTTTTCCTGTTGTTTGGTTGGAAATAGGAAAAAGCCTTTTGTTCCTGAGTGCAGTCAGGTCTCTAATGAAAGCAGGTAAGAGCTGGTGCAAAGGAGCTGTAACATGCAGCTGCAGACTTCAGTGAAGAAATCTGGTGTAAGGAAAAGTGATGCAAGCACCAGAGGGCCAATCAGAGAAATGGCAGGGCTGGGGTGGTGAGGAGCAAGGCTGACCACACAGTCAGACCTCTCTGCATTTCCTCCCTATGCATGTCTCCAATGAAGTCACCCACAATCAATATCAATAAGAGAATGAAGCTCCAAACTGAAACACAGCAAAATTCATCCATTAAAATGATAAAATATTTTTATTATATGAACTTTGAAATCTTCCTCCTTAACTACACCGTCAAAGCTCTCCAATTAGCTCTACAAGTCTTGAAGGAAACTATGGGAGATACAGCTCCTTGTGAGTTTCTGCATTTTAATGAGTTCCACAGTGTATTTTGGTGCTGAGTCTATGAACCTTGGGTACTGAGAGGATAATGATGCAACTGTGTAAGGTGGTAAAGTCAAAAGGAAAATTTGAAGTGACTTGGAATATTAATGGGCCCCACTGAGAGCCCTAAGAAACAAAGCCTCCCCAGGGACTTGTTAGGGCAGATAATTGGAGGCCATGTTTACAGATAGGCAAAGGAAGTGTGCTTAGAAAAGTCTTGGTATATTTTAGTGAAGCAGAAGGGCCAAGGCCTGACCCGAACAACAGGGATGGGAGATCCTGCACCCCCATGTCTGTCTCAAGGCTCTTCCTGGGGTCTCTGGGATGTGGTGGGCAGTGTGATGCCATGAGAAGAAGAATGGTATGACACCTCCCAGCTTCCGCACAGGATTGCAAGGAATCAATGACACCCCATTGCAATGAGTGTAACATGTGTCCTCATGAGCTCTAGCCAAGGGGACAAAAATGTCAGGGCTGTTGGGACCTTCCATTCTTGCAAGCATCCTTTGCATTCTCTGCACACTTTCCTATGCCGTCCAACAATTTCTGCTGTTTCCTTAAAGCCTGCAAACACCCATCTGTTCAACACCTTGCTCTCATCCCAACATTTACATGATTTCACCAATGTCTTGTCAACCATCACCAACTGTTCCTTAAAACACAAAGCTATGATCACAGACACTCTTTGAGTGACCTCTGGCAACACAGCACTACCCTTTGAAGGACATTTCTCCCTCCTTGAGGACAGTGCCAACCTTCCACAGTGCACTTTGTGGCAGTTTTTTCTCTCCTGCTCTTTCTTACTACCAAAGAAAGCTCCATCAGGGTGGAAACCATTCCTAAAGTAGGCATCCCAACTCATCAGCCTTCTTGGGGCCTGTCAGCCCACCAGACAGAAGTCACCTCACCATCATTTTCCAAGCCTTGTGCCTCCTGCTGTCCAGTCATGGAGTCAAGCAGAAGGGACAGGACAACCCATATCTGGGCCATCTTTCTATATGGATCCTCCTGGGTATGTAGGCAGAGGGGATCCCACAGTCAGCATGCCAACCTGGTGTCTTCTGCTGGCCTACCAGGGCCACTGGCAGATGTCAGCCAAAAAGTCCAGATCCCAGGTAGAAGTCAAGGGTGACCTGTCAGCTACTTCAGACAGAAGTGACCTCACAGTCCCTTTCTGTGACATGTTCCTGCTGCTGCCCTGTCAACTGCAGAGACAGAAGTGACCTCACAGTCACTGCCACAGTCACATTCTTCTTGCTGGTGCAGGAGATTTGAGGCAGAGCTGAGCTCATCAGAGCATTCCCATCCATCTCCTACTTGTGGCCTACAAGCTGATCAGATTCACTGTGAATGCCATGTGACTGCACAGAAACCTCACGGTTCCTGCTGTGACTCAAGGGGCTAAGCGCCTAAAGTTAAGGTTTAGGAGAGGGTCTGAAGGTGAGGAGTTTAATGCATAGGAATAAGGGCTTTGTCTGGTCGGTGTTTAAGTTTGGGATTGGGGACTAGGGCTCACCTTTCTGGGTTAGAGATTAAGCAAAGGTTTTGTGGGCAGGTTTGATGTTCTGGTTGGGGTGTCAGGTCTGCGGTTAGGGGATGGGGTGGCTTTGTGGTTTAGGGTTTTGTTTAGGTCTGCCTAGAAGTCTAGGGGTAAATAGAGCAATTACAAGCTAGTGTTAAGGGCAGGGTACAAGGTAAGCAAGAGAGTAAAGGTAAGGGAAAGAGGCTTTGGGCTGAGTTTTGGCTTCAGTGCATACTTCGAGGTCAGGCATAAGACTAGTAGATTCCTGTCAGAGTTTGGGGTAGCATTTAGATTTATGAATTAAGGTTACTGGTTGAAACTGGGGAAGGGCCTCATATAACTGTTTTAAGTCACCATTACAGCAGCATCAGCATAACCTGAACCCTCTTACCTCTACAAAATCCTTATTTTCTGCTGTATACGCCCCTATTCCCTCCTCCAAATCTCACATTTTTCCTTTCCAGCATTTCTCCTGACCTCCCCATATCAGTCATCTTCGTAGGAGCATGTTTACAGTGGCTTTCATGATCACAGAGTATTTGTCACAGCTCTGTTGGGTACTCTATTCCTGACAAAAGCGGCACTTAAGACATGATAGAAAAGGACAGAAAGGTCCATTGGAGCACCCTCCACAATGTGCCCAGCAGCTCTGCACTGCCACAAAAGTGCGGTTCCAGCATACAAGTTTTGTTTCCAGAATGGCTCCTATGAATCCAGAGTAATTTTTCCCAGACCCTCACTTTCCCAGGCCCACAGTCCCCACATGTCGCTCCAACCTTCCTCTCTTCCCCTGCAGTAGTGGCACCTCACAGCAGCAGGTTGGTGCATCTCCAGGCTCAGGAGTGTTTCCTGAGGGCCTGCCCTCTGTGGGGAGTGGCGGGGAGGAAGAGAGCAAGGTCAGCTCCTGGGGCATGGCTGAGCACAGCCCAGCCATCCTGCACCACGGGCAGGCCCCTTCTCCCAGGCTGCGGCACACATGCAAGATGGACACTTCTACATGAGTCCAGCTTCACGCAGGGCCTTTCAGCCATGCCCCAGTCCTAGGACTGACCTCCTCCTCCATCCACAGACATCTGTTAAAGCCCTAAATTTCCTTGTTTCTCACAGCCTTCACACAAGTCTTTCTCCTGGCCCTCCCCACTGCCCTGCACTGCCTCTCAGGTGGCACTGAGTGACCCTTCAGAAGGGCCTTTGGGCTTCCTCAATTGTCCTGGTGTTTATTAGCACCTTCCTGGCTCCTTCTAGAGCTTCTTGTCCATCACGAGGACACTGACTCTGGCTGGGATGGAGTTACCCTCTGCAGACCAGCCCCTGTGGTGCTGTGTTTTCTATACGTGACCAGAGCAGTGTTGGTCACCCATGGTTCTGAGTGCTGTTTCTGAGCAGGGCTTGCACAGCATCAAGGCCTTTGCTTCTCGCTCAACCCCAGGAGTGAGTTGGCTGCAGGTGGGCAAGAGGTCAGGAGGGGAACCTGCTGTGACAGCTGACCCAGCCTGACCAATCTGAGGAGCCCATGCACTCCTCAGATTCACCTTGTTTGTTACCAGACACTACCTTGTACGGTCATTTTATGAGGTTTTAATCACTACCAACTGAGCACCTTGTCCTTGGAGATCCCCTGACATCTCCTGAAAGCTCCAGATTCCTCACCAGGCTGTCATTGGTCATCAGCCCCACTGCAGGGGAAACAGTCCCATGCAGATGAGTCCAAGGCCAGTTGTCAGCTCCTTAGGCAAGTGCCGCCGTAACGGGAGCTCTTAGTCCTGCCCTTGGTCCCTCACAGACCACCCTGGGACTTTCAGTCTGTGTCCTTCACTCCATGAAGAATCCCAGAAAACAGAAGAGCATGGAGCAACCCCTTGGCTGTATTCCTGGCAGCAGCTTTGGAAAAGGTGTCCGGGCTTCTGGGTCAGCCCTGACCAGCCCCTTTTGTTTCTGTGCTTCTAGCAGGGAGGCCAGCTGTGACCCAGGGCTGCACAGGGCCTGCTACTGCCTGCTGGGACAGGGATGTCACTGCAGAGACAATAGGACTCTCACCAAGGTACATGAGATATCAGGGCTTATATAAATACAAGAAGCACAATGCGGAAGCCAAAAGAGAGTGGCATTGAAAAGGCCACATCCTGCTGCTGGTCATGGCCATGACTCCAGTGAAGCAGCAGCCCCGACCTGAAGGCAGCAGAGATGCAGAGCCCAGCAGGCAATGAGAGACAGCCCTGAGGACCACTGGGGCTGCTCCTGCATGTGGCAGCTGGGCTCTTGTCCCTGAGCCCCTCCTGTGTGCTGGGGCTGCTCCCCCAGTTACAGAGAAGATGGGAAGAGACAGCATCTGAGACATAGTTTCTCATGGATTTTTTATTGTCTATACCTACTGAGCAAGCCTAGTTCTATAGGTAAATTAGATTATCTGATCAAAGTAAATAAAATAATTTACAGGCAGGCTGCTAAGATTAATAAATATTATCAAATATTTGCTAAAATAATAGTACAGAATATTAAAAACAAAAATTTATCTGAACTCTTTTCACATACACCAGGAGAATGAATAAATTGATGAGACTGTTACTGAGGCTTTAAGAAACATGGGTAAATTGTTTGCTTATAACATCCTTCAGTTCCTGGTTCTTCATGCTGTAGATGAGGGGGTTCACTGCTGGAGGCACCACTGAGTACAAAACGGCCACCACAAGGTGCAGGGATGGGAATGAGTTTGAAGGCCGCTGCAGATATGCAAACATGATAGTGCTGACAAATAGAGAGACCACAGCCAGGTGAGGGAGGCATGTGGAAAAGGCTTTGTGCTGGCCCTGTTCAGAGGGCATCCTGAGCACCACCCTGAAGATCTGCACATAGGATACCACAATGAAAACAAAACACCCAAAGACTAAAGAAACACTAAACACAAGTGTACCAATTTCCCTGAGGTAGGCATTCGAGCAGGAGAGCTTGAGGATCTGGGGGATTTCACAGAAGAACTGGTCCACAGCATTACCTTGGCAGAGGGGCAGGGAAAATGTATTGGCAGTGTGCAGGACAGCATGGAGAAAGCCACTGCCCCAGGCAACTGCTGCCATCTTGGCACAGGCTCTGCTGCCCAGGAGGCTCCCGTAGTGCAGGGGCTTGCAGATGGCAATGTAGCGGTCATAGGCCATGACAGTAAGCAGGGAATACTCTGCTCCAATGAAGAAGACTAAAAAAAGGACTTGTGCAGCACATCCTTGATAGGAGATGGCCCTGCTGTCCCACAATGAATTGGCCATGGCTTTGGGCAGAGTGGTGGAGATACAGCCCAGGTCAAGGAGGGTGAGGTTGAGGAGGAAGAAGTACATGGGGGTGTGGAGGCGGTGGTTGCAGGCTATGGCGGTGAGAATGAGGCCGTTGCCCAGGAGGGCAGCCAGGTAGATGCTCAGGAAGAGCCCGAAGTGCAGGAGCTGCAGCTCCCGCGTGTCTGCAAATGCCAGCAGGAGGAACTCGCTCACAGAGCTGCCGTTGGGCATTTGCTGGTTCTGGCCATGGGGTCTTGCCCAAGGAGGGAAGAGGCAGTAAGAAAATACAGCAGAATTATCTGACAAGGACTAATTCATGCATATGGCAAGTCCTTTTCATGAGCTCTGACTGATTCTCCCAGACGGTGTCCTTGGACTGCTTTGGTAATGCAGGAGTCAGTTCTGCCCTGCAGTAACAGGTAAAGAGAAATATAGGGTAATACCAGATTCAATTCATTCCTGATATGTGATTATCCACCTTTTGCTCCCAATTCACCTGAAAGGAAGCAGGGCTGCGGAGTTCTCTTTTTTGTATATTTTCCTTCCTGCTGCACTCCAGGTGAAACCTGGATCCTCAGAGAAAGGGACGCTCCCTTTACTTCAGAACATCCTTGAGAGGGGAAGGCCAGTCTGTTCATCAGGGCTGGTCTCCTCTGCTGGCAACTCTTTGAGCTGTATGACAATGACATTCACATCCTCACCTGAAAAGAACCAGGACACTTTGGAGAGCAGAGAATTCAGGCTCAAAGTGCACATCTCAAGACCCCTCAACCAGTCCCCATACTCCCCTTCCCCCAAGCACACCAAGGGCTCACTCCATGTGTATGAGAAACCACCACCCCCAGCCAGCCTGGTAACAAGAACAGCAGCAGCACATCCAGGTGGAGAAGCCAGGAGGAATGCCAGCATGCTGCTTCCAGGGGAGGCAAGGCCAGGGAGGGACAGACCCTCAGCAGACCCTCCTGTGCAACAGCTCTGCCTGCAGAGAACGCAGCTCATGCTCATTGCAAATGCTGTGTGTTCTGCTTTGGCCTGCAGACACCTTCCAAAGACAGGGGGTATCAGGGCATTTGTAGCTCCTAAACATCAGCTACGATAAAACCTGAGAGGACCACAATAAGATGTTGGTACAGCCTGTGAGATGAGGATTGGGAAGGTACTTTACAAATTTCATGACTGACATACTGATTTCTCAGTGCAATGCTCCAGGAGTCTGAGTCTCCTGTACAATACTGACAGTCCATTACCATGAAACCTGCCTCCCCTCCCCTGCAGGAATCTAAAAGCACAGACTGCAGAAAGACCCGTACCCTTCAGTTAAACCAAGCTTTGATCTTCCTCTTGAAATGCTTCTTAATAATGCCATTCTCTAAAGCATTGCAGAAAAAGAGAGACCCATCCTGACAGATGCTATCAGGCATCAGATGTGCCAGATGTAGAAGACCCCTCTGGCAACCCCACCTGCATTGCCCTACTGCCAGAGACTTATGGTGTCAAGAGTCTGCAGATGTGTCCTGCCACATGCTGCCCTCTGTTGTTGTGCTCCTCACTGCCTCCAAGCCCTCTCTCCTTCTCTCCTCTCCCCGTGCCACCAGTGGTCAGAGCCCCCAGTGCTGCTGCGCTGTGCAGAGGAGCTGGGCAGAGCTGTCTGTCTGCAGTGCTGCCCGCTTGCCAGGAGCTCCCTTTGGGCCCAGGAGCCTGGCCCAGCTCAGCAGCACAGCACCCGACCATGGCATTGCTTGCTCTGTGCCAGTGGGCTCCCTCGAGGCGTCCCCGAGGCCTCAGGGCTGACAGCTCCTGAAGGCCGTAGGGTCTCTCCTGGGGTGTGGTGTTTGAAGCAGACTGAATTCATCACCGACTGCCCTTCTCTGAACACAGGAGAGATGACTTTTACAAGTGTGATTTGTGCTATTAGAGCGTGGTTGTCAAACGTGCTTTAACCTGGCATGCAGCTCAGCACCACAGAGCAGTTGGCTCACACCAACCCCCCCAGATGATTATGTA